>NDXB01021491.1:54450-87628 GCA_002631895.1 Agapornis roseicollis | reverse complement strand
GAAAATTTTTTTTTTTTTTTTTTTTTTTTGCAGGAACCTGGCATTTTATCCATCCTGCTGGCTACAGACTTTGTTTTCAGACGAGTCTTTATCTTACGTCTCCAGCCTTAAAATATGACTTCCTGCTAATCATGCTGCTCCCTTCATTCACCTTTGTCCATAACAGAGGGGAAAGCACAGCACTTCCCTTGGAACCCCCTTCATAGCTTTCATGTTACCTTCAGTTAAGCCCTATTTTAGTTCTCTCTCAATATCATCTTTCTGAACAGTGAGAAGCGAATAGGCTTTGCTTTCAAAGTCAACATTATCTGTACTCAACAGTAACAATATACTTAACATTTTATAGTGACTTTCATATGTAGATGTAAAACTGCTTTAACAAAGGCAGAGAAATTATTTTTAGGCCATTAGCACAAAGGGTAGACATGCACAGAAGTTAGGGCTGAGATTTCCAAACTTAGCCCTCCCAGGAAGGGCCTGACAGCCAAGACACACAACCCCGAGTAGCAACTTTGCTATGAGTTAGTATCAAGTCTTCCACTGCAGTCATTCTGCAATCATATAGGTGTAACTTAAATATGTATAATTCCTATTATCTTACCTTTTCAATGACCTGTAAGATCAGTCAGCATACATCACACATCCTCCAATGTATGTTTTAGTGGGTTAGGAAAATTAAAAAGGATTATAAAACAGAACTGTGCTTTAAACACAGTGAACTAAAAGGGGAACACTCTGCTTACTAAAAACCCTACTTCAGACTAGATGTAATTATGCAAGATCCCAGTAATCCTTATCTTCCCATACTGCTATAGGAAGCTTCCTCACAAAAAACACTGACTGCATGGGAAGAAGTCTCTGGATAACTCTTCAGAGATTCATGGGTTGCCAAACCCCAGCTTCTGGAGTTCCCTGGGGCTGGGGGTTTAGGTAAGGACTCCACACTTGGATCGAGCCTCAGGATGTACTTGTTTTCTCTCCTACAGTGGTGAGTCAGATCAGATCCGATTCGCAGGCTCAGCCTCCTGCCGGGCAGTAAAAACACCACTCTTCTTTTGGGTATAGTTTTCAGCTCCAAAATAAACACTGAGAGCAGCCAAACTATGGTCAAAAAACATCTAGAATGAGCACACTGGGTTGCAAGGGGATGTCAGGAGGCTGTCGCTTCAGACAGTGCACCCTGCCGAAACTTCTCACATGACCTTCAGCATACAGACAGGTCTCTGCTCCCGTCAAACCCAGGAGAAATGTCTGTACACTCCAGTTAATTGCAAAGCTTGGCAGTGGAGCAGCAGAAAATGACTGCAAAGCACAAAACCATCACAGAGCTGTAGATTGGCCTGCAAACTGCACAGGCGTAGTGGGGCTGAATTCAACACTTCCAGGCCCAGTTCAGAAGAAACAGCCCAGATTATACCAACCACCCCCTCCTCCCCCCCCACCGAATTATGCCCCCCAAAATCCCAGAGTGTGATACTAATGCTATTTTTTATTAGGGATTATAAGCCTAAAGAATAGAGCCTTATTTATTCCTCTGGATTATTTCTGTGCATTGTCAGACTTGCCACACAACCCTGCCCTCCAAGGCTGCTTAAAATAACACACCTTATTGTTGCAGCATGAAAGGGAATTCACAGATCCCAGGGGAAAAACATGTGACTCCTTTGGTGGAGGGGTTCTCGAAAAACATCCATCACTTTGGAGATTCTATTCTATGCTTCCCATCCTGGAAGGCTCCAAAATCAGGCTATGTTGTGCTCACGATAGTATGAAGGTGATTGCATTGCAAAGGCCAAATGTCTTGTTTTGAGCTGTGTTTCTCTGAGGTGAGTATTGAGCTGAGATACTCAGTCCCACAAGAGTTCATTCCCAGCATTGCTTACAGACTTCACTCGAAGCACAGTCTTTGGTCCTGGTACACAGAGCAGACACCTTTTTGTGTCCACAGACCACAGAGAACTTAGTAATTTCTTTAACAGTGAAGGAGTGTGTTGACATGTGAACCACAAAGGGCTGCTTTTTTTTGAGTGAATGCTCCATGGACTTAATCAGACTCTGGGTTTGTCCATAACAAGTTCAATAGTTGCTATTTGCTCTCAGCTTCATTAAATGTAAAAGTTTCAGCTTTTGCCAGCAGTTAGCTGTGTCTAGATCTATAAAGGCTGTTCTGTCTCTCTAAGATGAGACATAAAACTGAGGTCTCGACCATCTGTGGTCATTAAGGATCCCATGGCATGCTTCAAAAGGTGAAGGTGGTAGCTTTCATCTCAACCAAATTCAAGTAACTAATGAGTAACTAATTTTTTCTACCTTGAAATTCACCCTGAGCTTTTAATATGAGACATAGTGTTTTTATTCAGTGTTCATAATACAGTGGTGGACTGCTAGCTGGTTGCCACATTCTATCCCAGAAATTATAACATTATAGCAGTGGATTAAATGGAGTGTTCAAGTACACTTTTGTTCTGTTGGTCACAACATGACAAGGGCCTGTCTCTTCACAATAGCATACACACATACAACAACACACACAAAAGCATGTAGCCCACTCAGACTTCTAAGGTTTTAATTTTTACTTACTTACGAAATTATAAATCCAGTATCTTACAGATCCTGAGCCTTTGCTGGTCAGCAGAGAAGCAAATCCCACTGGAAAAGAGATAACGTTGGCTGCAAAGGGAGAGCCATTCCTCCCATGTCTGGAAGCTAAAAACAGTGTGCAAAAGCAGAATAAATTATCTACCATTACCTCAGTGAAGTGCTTTTAATTTACTGCCCTGCTGGATGCAGAACATATACATGACAAAAATAAGAAGGACTGTATTTATCTTGAATGTGCTTTGTGTCCCATAATGCAATACACTGAACGTTTAACATCCTGACATAATGTTTTGCTTGACTTTTTTTTTGTAATTCTGCTAAATAGGGAATACATTTAACCCCAAGGTACCTGCTATTCCAAATGAGTGAACCCATCTGTCTGGTTTGCATGTCACTGCTGAGGTTCTATTTTGAACAGAGCTGAAAGATGGTATTGTCTGTTTATTTCAGTACCTGCTGCAAGTGTTCAGGCCCTGTCTATGAGTTCTTAAGATACAGAGAACTTTGGGCTCTACATATCATTTATCTGAGCATGGAGCAAATCCCTGAAATAGAAGGGAAGCCCATGGAAAAATGCCATGGAAATATCAAAGATGGAAAAGTACTTGGAGAATCAACCCATTTAAATATGATAGTTATTTGTAGTTGCATTTCTTTTGCAGTCTGAACCTAGAATGGAATATGGACTACTTGTAGCAGAGCATGGACAATACACAGAGTACAGACTTCTCAGTAAAAACCTACTGAAGCTGAGAGGCCACTGCCTACTTTTCCATCTGCTTTTGTGGAGAGTGGAACCATAGGTCTAACCACTGGAAACAATTTTTCTATAAACTTCAGTTATTCGTAATACAATAATTCTTCATATGGGCAATAAACTTTTGGTTCCCCACTCTTCCAAGTTGCAAGATTGAAATGAAACTTGGCAATATTCTGTTTGTTGGAATGAAAGCCCCCTAGGTCAGATTCTGATCTCCCATTGGCCTTACACCTGTGAACTGACTTTGATGGAGTCATTTTTGACTTACTCCAGCATAAGCAATAACAGAATCAGACCCTGCATATGCTTTTTATCTAAAGCTGCATTCCAGATGTGTTTATGTAGGCTGTTTTCAATAAAAAGTGTGCATTTTAAAATGTAAATGGATTTTTCTTTAATTATAACCATATGGACTGTTATTAAATTTTCATTTTTAAAAGTTCAGATATAGCTAGCTCAGCCATACTGAAGCATCACAGCGGGTTCGCTTGGCCAGTGCAGCATTCATACAGCACCCAGGCAAATACAAGAGTCTCAAGACAGCTATGAAAGTCAGGGGAATGTGTGAGATGGCATCCTCAGACTTCAAAGTATAGGAGTCTGTCCCTTGGAAAACACCACCTTCTTGATTTTCCTCATATAAGAATGCCTCACCCTTTTTCAAGAAAAGGCAAAATTCAGTGCAAAGGTGCTTCAGAACATCCCTGTAAACTGTGTGACTGATACAACTGGGTCCTGTTTTTCTGTCTTTGCTCTGGGTTAGCAGCAGTGCTCAGCAATTCTTTGCAGACTGAGCCTGTGACTGAATGCCTTGAACTGAGAGTTACATGTCTGGATCGTTCTCTTAGGAGAATTTGTGCTTATCTGGGGGGCAGGTCTGAAACAGCGATATTGCTCCCCCTGCTTTCCACCTCTATGCTGCGATACCACACGCTGAGGCTCTGGGAAGGAAAGGTCAGCCTGCTGCTGCCCCCAGCCCAGCAAACGGCTTTGTGCACAATATCAGCAGTGGTGCCTGAGGGGACAAAGACCTCCCTGACTCTGCTGCTCGATGGTGCTTGGTCCTGGGGGTCCCTGTACCCCACACAGCCTTTCTTGCATCTCTGCACCAAGGGGCTGGTTCCCAGCCCAGGCTGCAGGACTGATTTTTTTTAACAACAGGAAAGTAAGGGCAAGTAAAAAAGTTTTGACAGATGGATTTTCCACTTAAAAAAGAAAACAGATTTGTTAATGAATAAATGTTTAATAGCGAGATGTCAGCTGTGATGGAGTTTTTCATGTGATCTATCTGGAAAGGAAGCATTTCAGCAAGGTAAAGAAAATTCACTCCAATAACTTCTTTAAATTTCACATTCATGAGAGGTGTGCCTGGTATAATCAAGACTACTCTTATATACTTTCTTAGCACATTTTGATGTTACAAAATGGAAGGTTTTCCACTACTGTTCCACAAGAATTTTTTAAGGTGTTATTTAATATACATTATTTATGTGTGTGTTCCATCTGTCCATTGGGAGCAACTATTTCCAAGTGCAGATAGCCTCTAAACGTTGAATTTAATCAGCCAAAACCTTAAGCAATTTGAAGTTCAGTCATGCTTCTGTTCTGTAAGAATGCTTTCTTCCTTGGACAACTGGAGAACACAGACCATGTTTCTCTCTTATCATTATTTCTACTATTATCATTATTATTTCCTTACCTCTTAATTTCCATTCAGGGCATGTTGGATTATGTTTGGCCTGTGTCTTTTTCATAATACATCTGCCAAGCAGTAGAGAAATTCAGTCATCTCGGGCTTGGACAAGTTAACAATGTGTTTTTTTTCCAGGACTCACCTATTGAGGGCTCCTGGATCATATTCAGTTGTGTCCCAGTAATGTATGCCAAAGAAAGGATGCTCACACAGAACAATAGTGCTGGCCAGAGTGCTCATGTGCTTTCTTGGGAAGGGAAGTGTTTGGTAAATGGAGAAAATATCTATTCCTGGCAATGGAGAATGGCCTCCTCCACCACGGGGCTCAAGCTTTCCCCAGACCTTCCCAGGGCTGCAGTCATGAATGCTTGGTTTGGCTGCGCTGTGGTGTGTTATGAAGATGTGAAAAGTGAGCTAGATGGCTGAGCTGCCCCATCTGCAATTTTTTTTCATTTAAAAATTTAATAAAACCCCATGTGGCTACAATTGAAAAAAAAAAAAATAATCCACTAATGTTCCCAAAATGATTCATATCCAAACCAAAATGTGTATGAACCGACCATCCCCCATCTCTAGTGAACAATGAGATATATTTTTCCATTGAATCAGTGAAAATCATTACATAATATATTACATTATCAACCCAGACCATGTACTTTTACTCATTTTTTGAATGGCTAACAAATGAAGTTTACATATCAGTGTCTTTATATACATCAGGGAAGAAAGGGTGGGGCATGTGAGTGAGGAATCTAAGTGGAGAGTCTTTCATACTCTTACATATTTAAAATAGAGGTAGGTGTTTCTGTCTGGAGACCATATGTTAGGTTATATTTTTAACAACCTGTATGTATGTATTAAATAATATATATACATACATGGTATGGAGTGCGGGCTCCTCTGGAGTGCTGGTGGGGTGATCTAGGCATGAAGAGATGTCCAGATGAAAAATCATTTTCCTTCTGGCACATTTCATTATTTTAATCTTAACTGGACAGCACCAGTGCCACAAAGTCCTGGACATGCTTTCTGGGGAGCAGTGGCAGAGTGGAATTACCATCAAAGGTGGTAATGGATGGTAGTATGGGGTGAAAGGCTCATGGGCAACTTACTGGCACCACTGCTCTGCATGCAGAGATGCTGAAGCTTTGTGCAGCAGACAGGATCATTCCTTCAGCTCCAGAATGTGAGGGCTGAGTGCAGGAGGCGTTCTCTGCATCTGCTGCACTACCAGGGTTTAACATGCTGCAGGACAGTTCTAACTTCATCCAGTCCAGGCAGTTATCAGTTTGCTACAGAAACAATATCTTTAGAACAAAATGGCACTCCCAGCTGCAGAGAAAATGAGGCAGCCACCCTTGAAGTCATCCTCAACCCTGCCCTGTAAAAGTCTGTCTGTATAGGCAGAATATGTCACCAGGTTCATCCTCCACCCGTTGGAGAATTGTGTGTCATCACCTCTGCAGTGTGCCTAAACCCCAGCGAGGGCTCCTGAGTCTGAGTGTGCCATGTTGCAAAGTGTGGTGCTGCTGCCAAAACATGAGACCAGCTGGTTTATTCATTTTACACAGTGCAAAAATGTTATTAAACTGCACCATACAGATAAGTACTAGAAAAATTACCAGGTTATTTTTTTTTTCCACATAAAATTAGCCAATTTGCTGGTGTATGTAATTGTAAAGAATGCGAAGCATCCCATTCAAGTGATTAACCTCTTAGTTAATAAAAGCAACAATTGCATGTGTATAAATAATATAATAAAATGAACATTCATATCAAAGTAATGTAGCCCATACTATCCTGTTTCTCTCCTTAATTAGTAAATAATTCATCAAATTCTGCAATGAATTGTGCTCCCACCCACATTTCTTCATCCAATTATCATGAAATAGGAAAGCAAGAGTCTTCCTTCTTTGAGAGGGATGTGATAATGAAACTGTTCAATAGCTCTTCTTAGCCCTCTGCAAGTCTAAATTAGTACTTCCTTGGGCATATTGTTTCTTTTGTTAATTTCTTCCCTGATCCAGTAGGTTTTTTTTAATTGAAGATATCTTCTGTGTTAAAAGTCATTTTACACTGGCATGCGTTGAAAGAAATATGTGCATCATAGCTTGTTTTCAGCAGACACAAATGAAATTAAATCTATAGTACACAATGGCAGTGCTTGACTGCCAAAGTGATCTTTCATGCTTTGGATTGTATCACACAGACAAAACTAAAAGAATGTTATAAAATACAAGATTCAAAACAAAATGCATAAGTAAGCATTCATAAGATCTCAAATTCAGACTGTCCTTGAATCAATTTCATGTTTAAATAAGATTCTTCATTAGCTGATCAAATTCTGCTTCTTCCATAGGATTCTTGGACTCAGTGCCTGAAACAATGAGCAGCTATGCAGTGTTGTCTTTCAGCTATACAGTGTGTGGCCGCATTTTATATGCCCCACAACATTCAAACCCTGCTCAGAAGACAGAATTCCTCATCTCCTTGTGGGCGCATTTATGATATCCCTCACTGGATGGCCTCACACAGTAAGGTCCTCTTATTTTCATAACATTGACATTAAATAAGGAAAGATTGCTGTCTGTGTTTTATGAATGGTGAAAAAAAGGCACACAGAAACAAAGATCCAAAGAATTCAAGAATTCCAGTCTTTGTGTGTATGAATATATATGCCCATTCTATATATAGCATGTGCATATGTGAATATGTACACATATATTCCACAAAGCACTGCATCTGTTCAAAGGACTGCTGTTGTTGGTGTCCTCAACAGCTCTGAGTGCTCTGATTTTCCCAAGAGGACAAAAAACCAAACGTGCCATGAGAACAACCGTAGTTGAGCCAGCCTGCCAGTGCCTTGGTGGGAGTTCAATATGAACACAAGGAGAAACAGATCCCAGGAGCTTGCATTGAGCCTTTACCCAGACACAACCCATCCTTGCCAGAAATTTGCAGACTGAGAGAAAATCCTGGTTGATCTTCCATGCCCAGTAGGGTACAGATCTTGAGACATGAAACCGCTAAAATCTAACACTTCAGAAGTTTGGTGCTTCACCATGTTTTGAAGGATTTGCACAGTAAACTGCCTCCCATTGCAAAGGTCACATCCTGCCAAATGTCAGATCCCTGTTTCGGAGCATAAGGCCTTCAAAACTGTGAAAGATCAGACTACCAGAATTTTAAATTTGGGAAGAACAATACCTTCATTGGCTTGCTAGTGCAGTTTAGGAAATAGCTGAAAACATTTGGAAAAGATTTTTAAACCCAGTCAGCTTGGGTAAACACCTGGCACTGAGAACTTCAGCAAAAATGGCTGGGTATGGCGACTTAATAAGCAAGCACTTTCTGTTTTTTAATAGAATTGTATAACACATGAGGCCACCAGCTTTGCTTATTATAAGGTCATTATGGAAAGCATATTTAGGGAGCTATATTACTATTGGCTTTATTTTTCCATGTGGGGAGGTAAATTTCACTATAGAAATAAAACAATGAAAAACTGTTAGCTAGTGTATGTTGTGGCTGCTTTTTTTACTTTTGTGTGTAAGCACTCTAACACTTAATGCATTGGAAACCAGAATATTCTTTCCCAGAATCTATTTCAATTTACCTGGTAGTGCTAAACTCACTAGTGGATATTGATACTCAGATCTGTTCCTGAAGATACTGAATCCACCATGCTGCATGATTTGAACTCAAGAGCCCCCACAGGATTAGAAGAGACTGATTGTCCCTTCGCTCTCTGTCGAGTGTCAGCTTTATTTTCCCTTGGTTTGAAAAGAAACCTCTTGGTGTTATGATAGCAAAGCAAATCTGAAAAATATGACCCCCAAGTGTCAGTGGTGTCCACCTGAAAAAATATCTGTACACTGTGAATTTCCACACTCAGGCTGATGAGTTCAAAGGCTGCTAAATCAGATGCTGGTCATGCATTTTTTTAATGAAGCTTTTATTACTCCTTAAAGCAAAGGTCTCCTCTTACAAAGATCCATGCTATCTACTTTGATCGACTATTCTTTTGGGTAGTATTTTTATCATAGCACAGAGGTGCTGAAGTGAGGAACTAAAAAGAGTCAGATGTCTATGGCTGATGACAGGAGTCCAGAAGCTAGCACTCTGAGAAGGATACCCAAGCGTGCTTTGAGAAAATCAAATGATGTCTCTGAGAAAAACCTGGTGTAGTTTTACTCTGTAACTATGGTGGTGTGGAGCTCTAGTCTGAAAGCATCAGCTTCTAATGCATTGTTTTTGTGAAGACTGTATTTTTTCTAATATGAAAACTGGGTCTCAAACTCTTCAGCAGTTCTGGTGCCACAAGATGTGGTAGGTGGTACAGGATTTTATCATGTTTTGTTTTGTATTCCTGTAGGCTTCATGCAATGATCATTTTTAGAGGGTAGATTTAGATTAGACACAAGAAAGAAGTTCTTTACAGTGAAGGTGGTGAGCCACTGGAAGAACACTGGCAGTGTTCAAGGCCAGGTTGGACGGGACTATGAGCAACCTGGTCTAGTGGGAGGTGTTCTGGCTCATGGCAGGGGGGTTGTCACTAGTTGATCTTTAAGGCCCCTTCCAACCCAAACCACTCTATGATTCTATGATCATTTTCATCACAAATCAGTGCTCAGTCTCCTGGGACAAAGGCAGCACCAGTTTTCATGGTTCTGTGTATTTCTTGCAAGCAGAATCAGGTTTGGAGTGAAGGTGTAGCCCTCTGAACCATCAACTCTTTGACAACATTAGTTATCCCTGTTTCCCCACATAAAGTGAAATGGCACCATTAAAATTAAAGCACAGATAAAACAGCAGCTTTTAAAGAATGACATAATGGAAGACTTGCTGCATTGCCTTACTACAAGAGGACAGAATATTAAAGATTATTTTTTAATGAATATATGACTCCTCCCCCAAATTATTGGACTAAAGCCTGATAAATCAAAGTATTGCTTTACCAGACAATGAAAAGCTTTAGTCAAAGGAATTTAAAGATGTGTTAATTAGTCAAAAAAGAGAGTCCATACAGTCTTGTAAACACTATAGGAGAAACCTATTAAAACCAGTGAACAGATATTAATTGAAAATGCTGTGTAAGAGCTACAGAGTTCACACAAAGTGCATCTCACTTGATATTAAAGCCTCTATATATGCAAATTCAGTAGCTACCAGATTATCTTGAGCTCTGTTTCGATGCCTAGCTGGGAATAACTGAAAAATGTCCTTACATGTTGGCTGAATATCTACCAGCAAAGCTGTTATATGCATGACTATAACAGATGAGGGGCTGCCAGGCTTCAGCAGCATAGAGAAACTCCACTAAACACCAAGAAAATGCCATCTGAGACAGGTTTCCTTCCTTTCATCTTTCCTGGGAAAGAGGATGTGTCAAGATGCTGAGATCTTGTGCCAGAATTTGGCTAGAAAGCATCAGGTTCACACACTCCCAGATTTCTTTCCTGTGAGAGTTGGAGCATGATGTATCCCATAGGCACAGCTAGAGTAAGCACCTGGCTGTGGGAGTTTAGGAGCACTCTTGGGTTCTCCTCAGATTAGACGCTAGCAGCTACAAAGGAAATCATACACTTAACCATGCTTGTTTCACAAATGCCATCTCTAGGGAGTTGAAGGTAATCCCTTAGATATCTTCCCCCATACACAAAGCATCTGCCTTCCTTGTTTCTGTTCTGAATGACAGGTTCAGAACAGAGTCTGCCAATTAAGGAGTAGGAATAAACAAATAGTCAAACCCAATCTTTAATCTTTAACCCATCTCTGGCCCACCCTGTAGCCCTGTGCCATCTTTGCCTCTGCTTTTTTGCCCCTAAACAGCAGGAACTAGCCCTTACTTGTCCTTAAAGGGACTTCCATGGGCTTGTGGAACAGCAGGCATCTCCGAGAGGAATGAGTACTAGAAGGAGGAGCACTAGCAGTACATAGGGAGACATCTGGGTGCCTTTCTGAAGCATAAATTCACTGAGCTTATTTTCTAATAGGCCCCTGTTGCCCTGCAGAAACTTGTTACCGTGTCTCAGCCCAAAGGCCTAGATTCTCCCAAATTGCCCAAATCACTAGTGTGGTGCCTCTGGGGTCTCCATGAACCCAAGGCAGAAAGACAAACCCTTCACATCTCAGTGGGCTTGAACTGGCTCCTGGAGGAGGCACTCTCTTATTATTATTTCTTGGCTTTAGGAAGACCAAGATGCATGCACGCCTAATTTCATGGCCTTATATGAGCTAGGCTTAATTCCAACTCCTCCTTCTCCTCCTCATTCAGCCCAGCCCTCCAGCAGTGTCCATGCTTTCTCGACTCAGGAATCACCAACCATTTGTTTCCCTATGTTTTTACAGCAGCAATAGTAGTCTTAATTCACTGGTTTTTTATTTAACCTCCCACTCTTCCTACGAAGGCAGAGGCTCCTGCTCCCTGATGTGTCCCCTCATATGTGCCTCTGCAGCACAAGATTTCTTGGTGGCTGGAGCCACTCACACAGCTCCTGTTGTGTCAACAGCCATGCTGTGACTGTCATGTCTGCATGTGCAAATACATTTCTGGAAGCCCTTTGGAAGCTCCTTGCTTATCAGACTAAAGCAAGTGGGTGAAGAGGGAGGGTGATGTCGCAGCTTTTCTACTCCAGTGACTTCAGTACTAAATTGTATTTCCTCTATTTTCCCCACTGCTGAGATATGCATACCAGGTCTCTAGACAAATCAAATGGTTGAATGGCAGCTAAAATCCTAGCTTTACTGCTGGTGCAGTGTCAGATTTCCCCATTTTTACTGGCTGGATGTGTCTCATGAGCCAGGAGAATCAGAGAGGCTGTGTCTCGGCTGTGCTCCTCACAGATCTTGGCCTGGATTGAAGCCAGCGTCATCTGTGGTGGAAATTATAGCAATTCCAAAACAAACTGCAGCCACTCAAATACCGGGTTCTTGTGGAGTCATGACCAGCCAAAGTCTAGGTAGTCCACCTATGTACCATCCTGCTTCCTAAGCCTCAGGAAAGGTCTGCCTAGGCTGTTATATACGATTTATTCCATCCAGGGATATACTCACTAAAGGCCTAAGTAAGGAGGCATTCCATTTTGATGATGCCAGATGGTAAGAAAGTTCTTCCATGGCAAGAGTGCTTCTAATTCAGGACCTATCTGATTGTCCTGGGTTTAGCAGTAGCAGTCAATTTTTCTCCTTCTTAGTAGCTGTCCAGCTTGTGGTGCCTTTTTTTACTGTGCACAGCTCCAGTGCAAGCTCTCTCTAGTTTGGAGGAAGCTCATGTCTGAGCTAGAGAGCAGGTTACAGAAGCACTGCTTTGCAGCTCCAGATTGCACTCCTGCTATCAGCCTTAAACTGGGCCTTGACCTTCACAGGGAGCTGGTAGCAGTATTTTCTAAACCCACAAATATTGTTATATGAAATCTCTCTCCTCATCCAAAGATTGCCTTTTGCAAACATGTCCTCATCAGCCTGGTTCAAACATCAGTCCTTTGCTTCCCATCAGACATGCTGCAAGTGTGAGTGTATGACTGAGCATTCATGCATTTCTTTCAAATTTCCAAAGTCCAGAACAGGGACTACTCAAGCAGCTGAATCCAGGGAGTGTTGACAGCATAACTTAGTTACCCTGGAACTAATTCAAACTTCTGGAGATGTACTGCAGTGTGTTACCTCAGGTCCAGGGCTGCTTTGGCAATAACCATCCTCCTTACTCTATTTGTCCATCAGAAAATAGAAGGCGTTGCAGTTCAGTACAGTCATAAACACGTCATTACCAATGGAAAATAGTGTTGGAAGTTTCTTTTATACCCAGCCAAATTTAGACAAATAGAAAGGTCAGCTATGCAGGCATTGGTTTTACATATGTGCGTTAATTACAACACAGTTGCCTTTTGCTATTCATTTCATCTGCTAAATGTGTACGAATTTGAATGAGAAGAAAGAGGAACCATAGAAAGACAAACAGAAAAGGGAAGCCAGGGCAAACTATGAATGGGACTGGTCCTCCTTTTCTGGACCACACACTGGAAAAGATTCAAAACTAGCCAGTTACAGGGAATGGGAAAAATAAATAGAAACATATCCGTGTCAGTTACAGCTTTTTTTTAAAAAAGCTTTCAAAGGAAAGCAGGTCCTAGAATTGTTTAGTGGGCTCAGCTCCTCAGGGAGCCCCTATGCTGAGTTTTTTCTGTAAGGCCTGTGGGTTTAGGCACTCTGGTATATTAGCTTGTTCATAACTGCACAGCAATGCTCTTGAACCAAACTCAAATTTTAGTTAGTCCCACAAATTTGTCACTAAGCACCATGACTTACACACATACACACACACAAACACACACTTATTGGGGTATCTGGCCTCAGTTAAGCATTGGAAACTCTGAGAAAAATGAATCCTGAACAATGCCATCATGAAATTCAGTACATGAATCTGGATTCTTGTTTGGATTGAACGCTTCTGGATACGACAGTGTCTGAAAATCAAACGTTAAGTAAGTTGTGGTTGAAAAACTGAAACCAGCTTTAATTAATGTAACCTGCACACTACTCTGCTCACAGCTATATTGTAACTGTGTACTTATCTGACAACACAGTGCCCAGATACCCGAGGCGATAGGACTTCCACTGTGAGAGATGTACCACAAATGTTGTCAAAACCTGTCCATTCCCTTCCAGGACAAGAAAGATGAATGTTACAAAAGAACCACAGAAAAGAACAGGACTTCTCTGGGGAACGCAAAATAATGAGCATGTGCATTACAACCAGACCCTCTGAGTTACCGCAGACTCCTAGCTATGCCAACCTACTTCTTCAGCTTCATGTGTGGATACAACAATACAGAGATCCTCACTTCTGCGCTTCCTAGTATTTTAGTGTGGATTATCCAACCATATGGCTTTACTAACTTCTTAGGTAGTCCTTTCATAGGAAGGCTCTATTATTTGCAATATATTGGCTACTGTTATTGACTTCTAGGGAACATGGAAATGAAAAAGCAACGAGCTAGAAGCTCTTTGGCAGTTAGATAGTTCAACAAATCTTCCTGAAACTGATCTTGTCTCTTTCCAGGTATCCTTCAAGAATCCCAGATAACACATCAAGTCCACAGCAAATACAAATTGGGCTGCGCATTTGTAACATTCTAGTCCAGATCAAATTAGCACAGATTTTCTCTAATCCATTTATGTGTCCACGGGGGGAGGGGGAGGTGTGTGAGATGGAAGGGGGGGCATTAACCCCAAGTAAGGTGGCATATCATACTAATGCTTTCTCTGTGCTCTACATGGATGTAGTAGCTTAATTCGTTGCAGAGCCCCACAAGAACTGCACTGATAAAAGACTAACAGGAGGTGCTTAGTCAGTGATCTACAATTTAGGGTTTCCTGCTGTCCCAAGAATAATACTCACCATGCGTATGTAAGAAATAGCATGATGCCTCTAGCCTGTTCTGTGTGTGTTACAATTATCTATATGCTCTACATCTTGTTAGTCTTGTTTTAGTTTGTTTAGTATGCTTGTAAGGGATGGGCTGAATCCTAATCACATACTTCCTTCTATATTATCACAAGCAGGTAGGTAGGGTATTTCAGGAAAGGTAGTTAAGAATTTCCTGGAGTAGCTGATTACTAATTTGATACAAAGCTAAGTAATTATACAAGAAGCTACTGACCAACTGCAAAAGCAGAACTTAATAACAAAGAAAGATATGGACCTTTTCCTTCCTTACCTGCTGCTAACACACCAAAGTGAGTCAGAAGCAGGTTAGCAGCTCTGTGATGCTAGTGCATCTTTATATGCTGTTCACATACCATTGCAACATGTCACATTTGATATGGCATAATGCAGTGTGACTAATTTAATCAGATGTGAAGTGCACTACAGCAACACATCAAGTCTAAAAATTAAAAAAAAAAAAAAAGAAAAAAGAAAAAAGAAAAGAAAAAGAAGTTGGGGGAAAAATAAATCTTTTGCCAATCCATGGTTGGATTATTTTTCTCAGCTGGAGGGCTTCATTTTCTGAGCTTGGTCTTTTTTATTCTGACCTTCCAGCCAAGGGCATGTGTCAGGAGGTTTGTATTTCCCAAAGGCAGTGACACAGTCTATTAGGTCATATGAGCTGGATCATCGAGCCTTTGCCCACCTCAACTTCTGGGCCACCATTCTTTGCCCACCCCCACCTCCCCCAGCAGTAACTTATGATACAATGCCCTTGCCTTTGACAGATCAGGAGGGAAAGAAACATTTTATTGCTGAACACGTACATAGCAGAGCCCAGAAACTAAGCAAGCTTACTGTAGCCTGGTGCTAGTAATTTAGTAAGTCTGCATTCAATTAGCTGCTTCTGAAATATGACAAGGAGAAAACACAAGATTTACCAGTACAGTTGTGTTGCTAAGCCAGGGCTTAGCATTGTTTTGTTTTAAGGTGATGATTAGAACCATAATTATGAAAATAGCCCATGTCCACAAGAAGTTCATCAAGCTTTCAGTACTTGTAGAACGTGTACCCACATGCATCCACTTTGGACTATCTCTTAGTCTGTGGGTCTGCAGGCAGACAGGCTGCCATTCACAGACATTAGCAATCCTGCTTTTTCAAACACAAAGTGACATTTGCTTAGGAAAATCATACAAGTCTTTCTTTGGTTTAGTCCTTTCTTTCAGAGCTGCCTTTTCTGAAGAGAAAAGCACCTAGGACATAGAATGCAGTGCAAAGAACCATTTGCCTCCTCTCCACTGTAGGCCTGGGGGTTTTTTGATTATATGTCATGGTCCTCAAGGAATTGTGAAAGAGTCTCAGTAGAATTTTACAAAGTGCTAGAAGAAGCTTAACACTTAAGCTAGTGAAAATCTACAAGCTATTTGGACCTGAGGGGGGCTGTACAAGGGTCAGATAATCTAGCAGAAAGACTGCATTTTCACCAGATCTGGAATATAGGGCTATTTGGAAGAGAAGAAAAAGCAGCTACTCCAGGTACTGCAGCAGACACTTGCACAGAGTGAGACTGAAAGAAAACCTTAGAAAACAGCATCATAAAATATATATTACAAAGAAGTAAAACTATTTATCCTCCCATTCTCTTACTACAGTGCTGAACATGTCTTAGCAAAGACAAAAAATTTACCCTTCCTTCTCCTTTGCCTCTTTGAGGACCAAATATACTACACTAAGACCCAAACACAACACACAGCTTTTGTGGATTCTCTTCTCAATTTCATTAGGCCTGGAAAGGCTTTGCTGATTACAAACAGGAAGATGCTGTGTTAGCTCCTCCTCCAGTGGTTAATTTACTTCTTATACTGCTAGTCTTTTCTACCTCCCCATGTTAGTGGAGTTATCTTTGTATTCTTACTTAGGAATAAGGAAAGGATACTCTTTTATGAGGGAGTAGAGCTAAGCTGCAAGGTAAGTTCTTGTCACACCTAGGAAGAGTTGTTGGTGTTGATTTAACCTTGTGTGGTTTACACTTTTGGTCCATAGGGTAGGAGGCGAACCTGACTTATAGCTTTTAGAACCTGTAATCTATTGTTTTCTAAGACCAATAGTTTACTGACTGTTTCTCTGTTCATTAACTTTCACTCTTAGCTTTTAGGTGGATCCTAATAAAATGGTTCACTGGGACAAATTACGAGCTTTCCATTTCCCTGGGGAAGAGGATACACCAGGACCCAGCCAAAACCTGCAGTATGGTAGACCACAGCTAACTAGGTCCCAGAGAAGAAAGTGTAAACAGGCAACTTCACAGTTGCAAGGAGGAGGCCAAAGTAGGGTCTTGCAAGGTGATTAACAAGAATGGGGCAGTAGTATTGGGTCAGGGGGAAAGTGGGTTTAACTTCATTTTGGTTGCAGATGGGGGCTACTGAAACTGAACTTCTTATGTATCTTGTTCACATGCACATATGCAATATCCTTGAAATAATGGCTGAAAGGTAAAAGAGCTGCAGGTGACACTTCTATGGCTGCTCTGTTACCTTGTTTTCAGCGCTGCTGTTCTCTGACTCCTATAGAATGTTATCTTGTATCTTTGCATTTCTTGTTGTGGATCTTTTTCCAAGGCCTAAAGATTCCTATTTGTGAAGCAAACAGAAAAATATGATCTTGAACTACTTGTTCTAGAATTCCTTCTTTTTTTTTTTTGTAAAATATGTCTGGCTTCAAAACTTGAGTCAAGGCACTCTTTACATAACATCACTGCTTGGAGTTAAAGCTGGCTCCCTGTACTTTTAGTGGAGTTACTTCCCAACCTCTTACTGTGCAGATCAGCTATACAGCTCACTTAGAGCAAATGGTGTGCAGGATGTATTGGGTTTGCACCTACCTCCTGTAAAGTGGAGTTACAGAAGCAGTAGCACAGTAGTTTCCAAGTAGCTTCCAAGAGACAAAAGACTTCTCTGTAGCAGAACTGCAAGTTGCTTCAAATGCCTTTGTTATAACTGCTAGGCAGTTAGCTTCTAGAGCTTACAGCTAGCTTACATATGCAAGAAGTCCTCCTGAAATGCAGATGTGTCATATAGGCATTGGGCTCTCACAAGGTAATAATCAATCTGGCTGACTTATGAAGGACTCCAACCATCTTTCCATGCCTGGAGCAGGCTTCACTGTGCAACACAAACCCCTTTCAAAGGGCACAGCTGGGAGTTCTATAAAGGGTAGGTAAAGATTGTCTAGGAATATTTCAAGGGCAGAAACAGGGGAAGGGAGTATCTCTGAGAGAAAAACCATAAAGAAATAGAAAACAAGAATTGCTATGTTGGGCAGAGGGGTTGGAAAGCATCAGGAGTAAATAGAGTAACTTGAGCTATTGAATTGAAAACAAAATCATAGAATGGTTAGGGTTGGAAAGGAACTTATGATCATCTAGTTCCAACCCATGCCATGGACAGGGACACCTTCTACCAGGTGTCCCTTCTACCTCCAGTATCAACTTCCATAACATTGCTCAAGGCCCTCTCCAACCTGCACTTAGTCCACTGCCACATATGAAACTTTCACAGCTTCCTTGGGCAGCCTGTGCCAGTGCCTCGCCACTCTTGCAGTGAAGCATTTCTTCCCTATATCTAGCCTATATTTACCCTATTTAAGTTTGAGCCCATTACACCTTGTCCTATAGTTACAGTCCCTGATGAAGAGTCCTCTTGTATGCTTGAGTGAGTTGTAGCTAGGTTTTACCTTCCTCCAAGTTTTTTGTTGTGTTTTTGTTTGTTTGGTTTTTATGTCTTTAGTCTTCTGGTTTAAGGCTCAGTTGAAGTTAGCGAGTTAAGTGGATTGTAGTACTGTTGTGATGGTTTGGATGGAATTGGGGAACATTGAAATCCTAACAGCGTTATGACCATGGTCCTTGCCTTTAGTTCTAGGTTTAGTTTATCAGAAATTTCTCTGTCCTTACTAGAAAGACAGGAAAGGTTGGTTTCATAAAGGTAGAAACCACTGGAGTGGAGTGCAATCTACCATTTAGTTTCTCAAGAATTGTCTCTCTGACTTTGGACAAATGACATTAGTCTTGTGATAACCAATTTACCTACTCAAAGGCTTATTATGAGGGAGAGGAGGGAATAGTATGAGGGACCTATAAGGTATTTAGTGATTAAGTGTTGTAGAAAACAGTGAGACAAAAATATTTTCTTGGCTTTCGGTCTTGGTTTGTTCTGCTTGGTTTATTTTTGTTGTTTTCATCTGCAGTTTACAGATTTAGGAGTCGTGCCCCATTTACCAGTGTGCACTGCAATGGTAAGGGCTCTTTGGGGCTCCCTAGGATTCCTGAACTGACAGAAGATGGAGAGATTATGGGAATGCTGGCTAAATCTGCCCGCTACTGGCAGCAGCAAGAACCTACTCGATGTTGGGTCAGAGACTGTACTGGGCTGGCTTGCTCAGCAGCAAGTCATCCTTCTAGAAAACATCTGTTGGAACACCAACTTCTAGGTGAGGAAGATGGCTTGATCTACTGGATGAGAAAGGAATTAATCTCAATGGATGAAGGCAATGATGTCAACATCAGGGACACTGGGACATCCAGCTCCCAGGGAAATGTTACAAATGATGATGTTCCCAGGAGTTTTGCAGAGGAATATTCGTTGGTTCCCCTAAATACACTAAAGAAATATTCTGCTCAGAGTTTTGATCGGCAAGTAGAAAACTATTTTACAAAATTTTCAGCTTCAGGATAGATGTTAGGAATTTAGGAAGCAAATCTGCTGAAGGTGTGAATGCCAGTCTTCATGTGCACAGTTTATAACAATACAGGCTTAAGCATACAGTAGAGCCACAAAGGTTCATACAGGCTAAAGCCCAGTATTTGTTCTTAAATTGACAGACAGCTAGAAAGATAAAACTAAAATGCAAGTAGCTCCTTCATACATGTTGCTGTCTTCTTTGGGAGTTTAAAAACCTGTAATAATCATAAAGCATTAAAAATGGAAAAATAACTGAGTCTAAGCTAACATAATGACTATCCCTTTTGCAATTGTAAGGGATATACCAAGAAATATGGTTGTGTTTTGTCTCTTTCTCAGCAGTGCAGTCTCTTCTTAATAACTTTTTGAAGGATATTTGAAATTCAAAAACCTCATATATGCCAGTATTTCTTTCACTAAGTGCTTTAATTTACTCTATAGAGGCCTAGAGGGTTTAGTACTTTTTGTGTTGCTTTTTTTCCCCTTGATCTAAATCTAAAAATTCTACTTCACTGCATATATTTGATTATCACACATAGCTGTTTATATGTGAATAATGTGACACAGCTAGAGCATATCCTGCTTCAACAAAAAAAAGAAACAGGATACCTACACCCTCTAGCTGTGGGTAAGTTGTAACATGAATTAATAAATTACTTTTTCTTTGTTCTGAGTACCTTGTAATTTTTTTCTAGTCACTTTCTGTTTTTTTTTCAGCTTAGAAATGTGCTGAGAAATTGCAACTTAAAAATTGTTACTTTATTTAGTCAATGAGTAGGCTTCAGATATACAGCTTAGTCATATCAGTAGAACTGGAGTGCATGGTTGCTGGAAAACAAGTATACTTCAGGAACCTGATTGATCTTGTTATTTGGAAATGCAGCCATTGAAAAGGTTTGTCTGTGTCTCAAAGGTGACTCTATTTACAATGGACAGGCTTGAAATATTTGATATAATTAAAACATATTCTTTTGAAACAAGAGTTCAGCAATGGATTTTCTTTCTGTACCTTAGTAGGTAGAGAACCACCTAAGTCATCTCTCCATTGTTTTGTGTAGCTTCATCTCTCCTTTGGTTTGTGTAGCTTCAGCTGTAACCCTTTTCAATGTTGTCACATATTTGCAGTGTATTGCTTTTTACATCATTAAGCTTCTGCAAGCAAAAAGTGAGTCCTCTGTTTTAGATAATAAGAGCAGAATGAAAGGGATGGTGGTTGCCTTTGTTCTCTCCATCATACATGTGAGCTGTGCTGTTGCATGTATATGGAAGAAGACCTTGTTATGAAGATACTGCAAATGCTTGCACCCTAATCCAACATACCAAGAAATCATATGCTTAACCTGTGAAGAAGTCTTGATGACTTGCTTAATCTGCCTAGGAGGTTAAAACTAATTGTATGCTTACTTATAATTTTTATAAATTGTGTGCTTAATTTTTTGCTGAGTCAGTCTTCTCCTTGCACAACAGAGTCCCTATATATGAGGTTAACTTTACATGCTGTGGTACTACACTGGCATGGATCAGGCAACTTCTGCTTTAATTTAAGCAAATGTCCAAGTTGAGAATGGGCTGATGCTTTAGACGGGTCTTACAAAGTCCGCAAATTAAAGGTTTCTGTTTACGTGTTTTCCAAGCATGTCAAAATACTTGGAGACAAATGTTGATTCTATTTGCTCATGGGACTAGTGAATTCCTCTTCCCCGCACCCTAAACCACAAATTAAGTCTCATTCCTTTGAGTGATGGCTGCCTGGCTTTCCAGAGCATTCACATAAAACTGGGACTACCTTGTGTAGCAGCAGTTGCTTATTCCTTCCTACTATGTGTGGTCTTTGATAATTACCAATTTCCAGCAATGCTTGCAACTTCTGCACTTAAGTGCCTTAAGGTTTATGAGTCTAGATCAAAAAAAAAAAGAAAACCAAACCAGGAAGCTTTTTCTCAGCTGACACTAAGACTGTCTTCTCTTTGCTCTATATTACATAAGAACAGTACTATAAGCATACATTGCTCAACTTACCTGACAAGCTTGCTGTGTGAAGATGCTACAGAGTATGAGGCAGAACTAAAACTGTTATCTGGTAGTTATACCTGGAATACTGTGACACGTCTATAAATACCTCCAAAATTACGCCCTTGATTATATACGTTTTGGAAAGTGATGTTTGTGAAAGTCAGGCTGGCAATGCTTCATGCAGTCTTGAAACATCTTTTTTTCTTCTAAAACACCCCCCTAGAAATGCCACCAGTAGGTAGTAAGATACCAAGTGTTGTAGAGGTGTCATCTTTTTGACAGCATAGATTCAGTATTGTATGTTTTCAGCTAGACAATTATATAGTTTTTCCTTGTGAACCTGAGATCCTGTGAGCATTTTTGTGCATGCTTGTCTCTTTTTCACAAATGATCCCACAACTGGGATTTTTGTCACATGTTGAGTTAAATGCAGGTATAAAGGTCTGAAAGATCAAGACCTGTGAGGAAAAAAATCCTCTCAGAGTAACTTCCTAGGAAAGAAAAGCCTGTGAGGCATTAATTTGAAATATCTGCTTAGAAAAATAGATCAAGCAAAGCTGAGGAACAATTAGGGAAAACGAATCAGCCATCTCTAGAAAAAGTGGCTCAGATGAGATACATTTTTTCTTTGAGAATTTGATTCCTGAGCTCCAGTTCAATTCACAGCTATGTGCCTTTTTGTATATATGAGCTAAGTCAAGGACTCCAGGCCTGAAGTCCAGGCTGGAATAGCAGGTCCCGTGAGTTTAGGGTTTCTCATATTGCTGAGCTCTAAGCCATCAGTTTCATCTAGTCTGAGGATTGCATTCTTCTGAACTCATTATTTGTTCACAGCAATAAAATTACAAGATTGTTTTACCTATTGATTATGACAAGAAACAAAATAGCACAAAGCAGGCTAGACCTTGCTACATGAATGCATTGGGGTTGTATGTACCAGTAACCAGAGCATATACATGGTAGCTTTTACATCACTGCATCTTTATTACTGCAGAACCCCTTCCTTGGTCCTGCCAAGAGGTTTTAAGTATGTGGACACCAGAGAGGGCTGTTGACTCTCTGCAAGGATTTTATTATTTATTTTTCTCTCTCTCCATTTGGGTTTAGAGGGCTTCCTTCTCTTGGTCTGACTGAGGGTCCTTGAGAGCAGCTGTTACCATGGTGCTCTTTTACCCCTTGCTTACATTTGCAGATGTATCTATATATTTTGTTCAAGAGCTGGCAGGAATAAGAAGGTTTGAGAGAGGAGAGGAAAGTCAGTGAGACCAGACTAAGACCTCCTGAGTGCAGGAGCTGTCTTTGTTCTGCCTTTCCACTGTAATTAATGTGGTGATGCCCTGATCCATGACTAGGGCTCTAATATAAATGATCATTAGTTATTTCATCACAGCAGCCTCCTTTCCCTTCCCTGTGTTTTGCTGTCATGTGGGAAGACACTTCATAATATTAAAAGCTAGTGCTGTTTTTCAGGGCCCAGCTCTAAAGTCAGTAGACAGTTTGGTCTGAGAAAAGATTCAAGGCAAACTTTGGTAAAGGATCATGAGTTGTGTTTTGTGGGTTTTTTTTCTTTTTTGTTTAAGCCAGTCTGTCCATACCTACTGACAAAGAACCAAAGAACCTGTGTCAAAGTGTTAGCTGAAGTGCTACAAATAGCATTTTATTCTTTTCTCCCCACCTTCTCTCCCAAGTAACTCTATTGTTCTTACAAATCCACAGCATTCCAGCTGTGACTTGACAAGAGCCCTGACAGTCGCAAAAGCGGAATCACAGGAGCAGTGTTCTTGTTCCCTGAATTATTCTACACAGCTAAATTTAATACTTTCCCCCAGCTTCCCCACCTTTCACTCTGGCAGATATTTAAGCTGCAAATTAGAGATGTACTGAATTAGCCTTCAAACCTTGCAAATGCTGTCAAAAAGCTGACTCCGTAATGATGTGACTTTGATATCAAACAGATTATTGCTTATGTACAGCGGCACTTACAAACATGTGCGTACTTGTAACTCCTGGCCTCTGTACTGTGAGGCAGCCAGCAGGTCATTAATGTACAGTACAAACAGGACAGAGCCCCGCGGACCTCGCAACTGGCGCGCCCAGAGAGTAAGAGTCAGAGTTTCCAACAACCACTTTCAGTTGGCAGAATTGTGATTGGAACCATGTGACAGTTTGAGGCAATGTACCACAGGCAGCCAATTTATTACATATGGCAATATGATTAATGGTATCAAATGTTTTTATAAAAAAAAAAGTCCAAGAATATTACAGCAGCCAATTGCACGGGGTCCAAGGCAGTACGAATCTGTTCCATGAATTTAGAGGCAGGCAGATGAGATTAAATGAGAGGGCCAGAGCCATGATAATGATTACAAAGTAAGTTGTTTCAAAAAAACCAAAGTGTTTAGAATGTGTTCATGAGCAACAGCCCCTTTTCTCTCTTATGGCCATAATGGATGCAGTCTGGAAGAAGTCTCTGAAACTAAACTGCCTTCTGCTCTTAGCCTCTCTTTCTGTAATCCCAAGAGTCATAATGGTATCCAACAAAACTTACTGGCTAAACAGCAGCAAGTTAAGAAGCAGAATGTTTGCTTATGATAGTGACTTTTTTTTCTAATCAGATGTTATGGTTTAGCAAACAGTGGTTGGTTGTAGTGCCTGCCAAAATAAAAGAGAATAGTGCTGAAAGTGCTACCATTGAGGAAGAAAATTCAGGAAATGCAAGTATCGACAGGAGGTCTGCACATCACATGTCTCTTAGTGACCACCCTGTTGACTCAGGAAAGTCTGGCATAGTAATGGCCTGTGTCAGATTCCCAAACAGTAGCTGGGCATAGTTTAGGACTTGGCATAGCAGAGGCATTTCTTCAGTGTTAGTTTGCAGAAGTCCACATTGCTCTGGAGGGTGAGAATAGACACAGGCTGGCTTGTACTCCATGGTGTGCCTCCATGCCACAGAACAGTGGTTTTGGTTACCAGTGGTGCCATAGCCGAAGATTAATAGCAGCACATTATACAAAGACAGTAATTTCATTTTTTTAATATCTCATGGTTTGTGAAAAGCATAAATACCAATATTACACTTAAATGAAATAGAAGACAGAAGTATGAATTATGCCCATCTAAAAAATGCTCATCTAAAAAGTCTCACTCATGCTTCTCTGGCCAGCTCTTTACACACCTGGGGCTACATGTTTGTAGGGCTATCCCCTTCTAATATTCTTTTATGTGATGAATGCAGCTGGGCATCCTATGCACAATTGGAACCTTACCTGGATTATGGAGCAAGTTGACACATGGAGCTGCAGCTGCAGACTAAGATGAGAGTTGCTGCCCCCACAGCAACAGCTCATATCTGCTAGAGCAGTGCTCGAAGACACCTACAGGCACATGTTTTGTGATTTCACATAGCTGGGGCTGTGCTAGCCCTGTAGTCATTCAATCTACATGCAGATTGCCTGACCATCCCTTGCAGTGTTTAGTTAGTGCTCACTTCACTTCCACACGGTTACATGACTATGTGTGTTGAGACTTGTGTACTGGGATGCTGGATGGTTGATGGGATTGCTATTAAAGACTGCACATGTGTTCAGACTCTGTGTCCCATGGAAGAGAAACCCTATGCCCCAGTGCCTTTTGCTTAATAACTACAGCAATTGCAAACTGCTGCTTTCCCCAGGGTAGCTTTGAAGGTATGGAGGTGCTAGTCCTGAGTGAGTGCAACTGCAATTATTTGGCATCCAAGTTTGATTTCTTTTGTCTACTCCTTTTCCTCTTTTCTTGCTCTGCTGCTATCATTGATGGTAGCACAACCCTTTTGTTAATACCCAAGACTCCTTTCCCAGAGTGCTGTAATACACTGCATGAAGAGTAAGGTATTTATACCTCTCCTGCCTCAATATAGAGCATACAGCAGGAGGTCTGATATGGCCTACTGCTTCATTTCATATGGCTTGTGGCCACATGGTCTCTCTTTTATGTGTGTGTGTCTGTGTGTTTATTATTGTTGGATAATGCTAAAGCTCACAGTAATGTGGCCTGCCAAGGGGATTTTGAAAGGCTAATTCAGTCTTCAGTCAAGAAAATGATTTCCTATACTTTGTCTGTGCTGAAGGAATAGTTGCCTTTCCTAACTTTGGGCATCTGATGTAGATGATGTGACTTGCCCTTCAGAAACACCCATCTCTGTATACTGACTGTGAAGGGAGCTGACTGCAGTAGCTCAGAGCAGCACCCACCCTAAAGCCCAGAAGTGGGTGACGTGAATTCCCCCTTCCACAGACGCACCCATCTGCACCTCGTGTCCCTCTGAGCTGCTGCTTATGAGCGGCAGCCTGGCCGTACGTGCGTTAGCATTTTAACAAGATGAGGAAACCTTTGAACAAATTGCCAGAAAACTTTTAGCAGGGCCAGCGCACGCGAGCGCTGCCTGCACCAAGTGACCCTCTTACCGTTGAGAGGGAGAGACAAAGTGCTACACAAAGAACAAGCAAATGAAAGAGCCAGCTTGCAACTCTGATCCTTATGGACTTTTCTTGAGCTCCAGCAACAAAAAGTGTAACTCTTGTGATGAATACAGTCCTACTGTTGTATTCCTACCTTCCAACAATAATTTCAATTGAACCCTACAGCATGCGGAGTGCCTTTGCTTTTTAGGTCATAAAAGTAATATGTGGAGTAGGGACTTAAAAAATGGACTTTTAAAAGACTCCAATGCCTCAATCTCTCCAAGAACTCGACTGATAAATCTCCTGTGTAAAATGATCACATTTTATAGAGAAGAATCTTTGTTAGACATTCATTAGCAATAACATGTGAGCCAATTTAGGGAATGAAACCTTTCTTCTATATGAAACCCACTGTGGTCACTAAAACTAATGACTTTTTCGGCCTACCACCTTTTAATTCAGTAGCAAAGCACGTGAATTTCCTGTATTGCTTAGTTCTCCAACAATTTGTTTATCTTTGAAGAGCAGGTCCCTGACTGTGTGAACTCAGGCACATCCAAAAGGTTAAGTAATAATACAAAAGTAGATCAGGGCCACAAACGTGTTATTTAAAATCATGACAAAGTTCTGACTGTATTGAGGAGGTCTGGAAGAAGAACAGTTAATGGGCTTACTTCTATTTCAGCTCATCTCCACATGAGAAGCAGCCTGGGCAGGAGAGAATTGAAACTACAATGTGAATTTAAGTGCTCTGAGGCTGATCTGAGCCCATCAAAGTTGGTGCAAAACAATTCACAGGCTTCAGTAGCACTTGGAGCACTTGGTGCATGTTCTCCTAATTGCAAAAAAAAAAAGAAAACAGGGGAAAATTAGTTTGTCATCGGCCATGCACTGCAAGCAGGAACACTTCAGGTTCAGATAGGAATTTTTTGTGTGTGTTTTTCTTTTGATACGATTTTTTTTGACAATGAGATATACAGATGGTAGAATTAACAAAGAATAGAGCAGTTGAAAAAACATGGAAGGGTTTTTTTGCTGTTTTTAAAGCATAGCTGGCAATGGGGAGATTTAATCTCTAGGTTTGAATCAGATATGTTGTAAAGAGGATAAAGATGTAATTGGACTAATAATTGTAAAACAACTTCTGCCCTGCATTTGTCAAAGCTCTATCTATTATTCTTAGGGAATGTTAGCTGTAATGTGCCTTTTTTGGAGAGCCGACCAAAGCATTTCAAGTTTCCTTTTCAGCCTGAGTGCCAGGCTCTCTTTACCATTAAAAGGAAGAAAGGAAAACTGCCTGTGAGTATCTTGTTCAGTACTGGAGGCAAGGCATGCACTGGTGCCTAGCAAGTGCTCTCAGATCCTAGAGCTTGCAAAGAGACAATGGGTTTCTGAGATGATGTCTCTCAGATTTATTTTTCCCAGAGGAATGGAAAATTTGAAGCCTGTTTTGTTTTTACGTAGTCTCCGTAAGATCGTAAGCATCTCTATAAAGCAGAATTCCTTAATGCCTAATTTACTTCTATTGTATTCCAGGCAAATTAAGAACAAAATCCTGTAGGAATGAATGGGTAAGTGTCAGAGTGACTGAGAGTAAATGTCATGGGACTTTAGCTGAAATTTTAATTCCCAAGTTGCTTTTAAAACACAAATTAGGTTCCTGAGTCACCCAGGAACTAATGAAAATGTTCCTTTGAAATGTGACGAGGAGCTCAGACAGAGCAGAGTGACACGCAGTCCTTGGGGCAGGATTGCCCAGAGACAGAGACAGTAAAGCACATTTCATGTTAGCTGTAACATTTTTAATGCAACTTATTAAAAAGTAAAATTCATGCATTGTGCAAGAAAGTGATAGACCTGGCTGGATGAAGAGGTTCTAAGGGTAAAGAGTGCACATAGTGCATGTAGTGCTTGGAAGTGGTGAGATGTCAGAAGTGCTGGAGTGCACTTTGGTCCCTTAGGAAGGTCCAGTCCAGCCTCTTCAGAGTGGTGGCATGTTGTAAGGAAAGCATTGGATGCCAGTGCTAATAGTCATAGGATGCTCTCCAAGTTGCCCTGGTATACGAGTATCCTCTTTTGTTGATTTCTCCAGGCATGGAGAGTTTCATGATCTCTTGATGCCAATGTACTGTCAATCTGTGGACCTCCCAATAAAAGCCATCTGCTGAGCTGCATGTTCCTGTGGCCTCCCTTGCACTGAGAGGAGATGGGTGAAAAAATCAACTGGGTGCATGTTAATCCAGCACAAGGAGGCCAGGGATAAAAAATGATTTTCAACCAGATCAGTTTATCAATCTAGCTCATGTAATGGCAGTGTGGGGTAGTGCTGGTGTGAGGAAAGGGGCTGACCTTTCCTAGGGTACCTGCACCTCCACCAGCTTAAATCTGTTGCAAAACTGCAGTGTAGCTAAAACCCAGCAGATGATTTTTGGAACATTTTTTTCTCTGTTATAGCAGAAAGACTTTTAATTTACCCACATATTACGACTTCATCATTAATAAGAAAGAAAGTAAGTAATGAGACAATGTGTACAAAATGAATGATTTTGTACGATAGCAAGTTGTCTGGTGAATTCTTTCATGAATGCTCTCTGTGTGATATTTCTATAGTATAATAGATTCTGGCTGTTCCCTCTAATAATTCTGAGCTTCAGGGTAAGATTTTATTTCTCTTTTGAAAGTAATATGATCAGTGGTGCTAGCACAAAATTCTCTGTGTGTTTTTGTGCATCCTTAACACTTCTTGGGATGAAAGTGAAACTTGTATTATTTAGAGCTGTTCAAAGGGCTAAGTTCCTTCTGTAATGGTGGTTCCTGCTAGAATTCCTTATGAAAAAACATTAACCAAGCTAACGGCACTACAAAGCATAGTAGGTATTCTATGTTTGCAGAAGGAATGGGTCCAAAAAGCTTTAGAAAATGTTGGTTTCTTTGCACAAAAGGCGAATTTTAAAAGTCACCCAAGGACAATGTAGATATTTGTCTATCCAGGAATTTTATTTATACGCTACCTATGTGAACAAAGCTCCTGGAGATGAGGGTAAAGGCTTTTTGGCAAAGCATGTGGTAGCTTAGGACAATAATGATGCAGACACCAGCACACGCTTTGATTGAATTTCTTCTTTGCTTGTTAGTTTAGATTCACTGTTCTGTCAAGAGGATCACAGAACTTCCCTGCCTTCCCTTCCTTTCCTCCACTTGCCGGGGGGAGAGGACCACTCCTGCTGCATCCATTGAACTCCCAAGCTCCTGCCCCTTTTCTTATTTCCTGTGAAGCTTCCTATTTCATTTTTTTTTCCCACAGGAAAGTTTATCATGTCCTCTCCCTGCAGCGACAGAGTTGTGTCTGTGGTGCAGTTGGAGAACTTGCTCAGGCAGTTCTTCCCAAGGCACAGGGAGGAATGAGTTTCTCATCTGCTGGCACAAATGTGTAGCTACTAAGTGGTTCTCAATATTATAGGGTCTGAGTTTTTCCCTCAAATTGCAGTTTCTTATGCAAGAAGAATAACTCCAAAACCAGAATGTGGTCTTCCGTGCCAGACATATCCTTCTACTGCCTTCCCACAGTTGTTTCAATCTCTCTAGTGGCAACTATCCTATTTGCTTCAAGATTGAGAAGAGCTTTCCTGCTGCCTCCTGGGCAGCAAGGACCTTTCCTTATGCTCGAATAGGCAGATCTCCTTCCCCTCCTCTCCTCACTACTGTGCTACGTTATTCGTGTATGTCCCCAAGGCTTTCTCGGGACTTTGTTGAGGAAAACTAAGGTCAGTCTGGAATCACTGTTGTGTTTTAGCATGCAGTTGCTGTCCTAAGAATTGGATTTCTTTAAAAATATTCACAAACCAGATTAACTTCTGTGCCTGGGTTTTGTTTTTTCTATCAAGGTCCTAAGTCATTATTAGCCGTCCCACATGTCTGTGAATTCATTAATATGTAGTAACATCACCTTATGATTTTTATTCATTGACACAAACTTGGTTTTAGCTGTCTGTAGCACTTATGGTTTTTTTTCAGACATACCTTTATATGTCTGGAAAAAAAAAAGGAGCATCAAACCCTGCTATTGCGAGGACTCATTCATTAATAAACAAAACACTCTGTGATAAATCGTGACAGGCATTTTAAGGAAAAGATGATTACCTGCTTCAACAGCAATAAAGCTACCAGTAGAAATTCTCCCATCACCTACACATGCAAGTGATCCCCTAAAACGAACATATGTAAGTTCTTAACAGATGGACAAGTGAACCTTGGGATGCATGTATTAGAAAAACAGAGCAATCACAGTGTTTTTCAGCAGAAATTATATTAACATCTAAGGACCAGGTTAGAAATATTTTGATCAGCCAGAAGTATAAGCTCAGTTCATTTCAAAATCAGTTTAGGTCTTCATTCCTGTTACACAGATAATATATGACTTGTGTTGCTTGCTGTGAGATTTTTAGATGGCATGGATTTGCTGTTGGATGAATTTTTTGCTTTGTCTTAAACCAGTAGCAGCCTTGTTATCATTTTTTTCTCACTCTCTGCACACTGATGTCCTACAGTAGTTTGAGAGCTGAGGTTGCCCTGATGCCCTTGAGGAGTACTTTTTGCTACTCAGCTGTGCAAAATGCCATGTGTTTCTTCCCATCACTGCTCTGCAGAGATGACTAATAGACTGATAGACTCCTATCAGTTCACTGTGAAGCCTGTCGTAAGTGTCTTTTTGATGGCCTGAAAGAGTCCATAGAACATTGTTAAAAGCTGAAGAGACCTACAATGAAAGCTAAATTAATGGCCAAAACAGACCTCTAATCTAGCCAAGTATTTCAGATGAGGGACTTTGTTTTTGGAGGCTGCCTTAGCAAATTTTATATTGTACTCTGGGATGAATTGCATTTCAGAAAAATGAGATATGACTGATAGCTACTATTTCACCTCTCTGGTTTAGCTTGTCTTTGGATCTCTGTGTTCTTCTCATCTGAAGAAAGGCACTGAGATCTTCTTCATTAGTGCATTGTGCAGCAGTATAAATTATATAAAGGAACAGCAACTGAGAAATGAAACCTTCACTGAAGGTGCAAGTTGTGAGCCAGGGTTTTTGCACTAGTGAGACTTCATTGAACTTCCATCAGGATGAAAAGTGCTCTCCTCATCCTATCTCCAGTCTCTCAGAGGATTGATTAGCTTTCCAGCTTGGTGGTTTTACCACTGCAGTCAAGGGATAACATGGGATAACATAGAATAACACCATGGTTTGTCGGAGATTTTGGTGGAGGGATTATTTCATCTCAGTGTATTTTCTCGTTTCACTTGGACAAAGAAGCTTCTAAGGCTTCTAAATTTTAATTCTTCCCATAAGGAGCAAACCTATTCAAATTCCCAAAAGTCAGTCTGCAACAGTAAAGTTTCCTGCCTTATATTTAAGGAAAGAGGGGATCAGATGAGTTTTATCTTCTCTACAGTTCAGGCGTTTCCCTTCAAGGAACTAAGGTTTTTAAGGTTTGAGAAGATTCTCTGCCAAATCCACCTGTAATCTAGGAAGTTATTTGGGATTTTTTTGGCAGTAGACTCCTCTTTAACTAACTGATAAATAACCTGAACTGGGTATCGGTTATTATCTGAAAATTATTTTTATGTTTATGGGAGTTTTTTGTTTTCTGTAACTTAGCTTTTACTTGTGACATAACTTTATGATAATGAATAACAGATTATTATGATGAGTTTCCTTTACACTCTAGTCAGATGGATGGGGTTTGGATAATTTCTCCCAGTTTTAAATCAGTTTGTGATTCTGTGACTGAAATAATAATTTTCTAACATTAATGAAGTTCCATAAATTTGATTCAGAGGCCATTAAGGTCAAGGGTAAGACCACCTGTGCCAACGTCAGAGTCTTCTGGGAAGTCTCCTGTGCCTTAATTGATTGCAGCAGTATCAGAGTCAGAAGGTGAGATTATGAATGGTGCTCTACAGTGCTGGGAAGCTCTTTGCTCTTTTTCCAGAAGATAAGGTTTCTTCACATTGATGCCCTGGCACGAACCTTTGGAGATCACCTTGCTGTTATATTATAATTACATTTCCAGATCATTCCCTTTCCAAAAGGCTTTTGTTCCCCAGAAAGTATCACCTGAATAAAATAGTATTAAAAGACAAGAAAAGCCACCAGCAATGAAAATTATTCTCTGCAAATTTAGTAACTGCTACAGCATCTTCTTTCCTCTCAATTCTATTTCACTGACATTGGCAATAAAAAATAACTAGTTAGAGACAATGTCCTTGGAGGCTGGCAGTAAGTCTAAATGGCAACAGCTAAAAAGACCCAGAGAAGAACATTTAAGATACATCTATCATGGCTTTGGCTTTTCAAAATATGTCAGAAAGAGAGTCAGAGTTCAGCATTTGTGTATGCTTAGTGCGATGGGAGGAGATAGAAAATACTGGGATATTCTTTCTCCTGTTTTCATTAGCTGCTAGACAGAGTGATGACTATATAGAAGGCAGCACACACTGAGCTTGTGCTTAGAACAAAAGGACTGAAACCAAACAAGCTTCATTTTGTGACAACCACAGCACTTTTGGTGAAGACCTCACTGTGTCTTTCCCAAAGATAATGCTCTATCTCCTCCTGAAAGCTGAAGAGGGATATTCAGGGGTCAGGTATCACTTCCCACCACATTTCCTATTCTGTGACCAAAAATTGGTTTCATATTTTTCTTTCCTCCATGTTTCCTAGCACTTTTCTTTATGAACAGAAACACTGCACAATAAAGAATCTATCTGTTGAGATGACACATTGTGGCAGATCCCTTAGGAAAGCTGCAGCTGGGTTGACATTTTTGTTTCATCACTGCTCTAAAGAATTGTTTTGTTTGCTGATTCTGAAAATGACTCACAGAATGACCAACTATATGTTCCTTCCACAAACATCATAGATTAACAGTAACTGCATGGTTGGCCCATGTTCCTCTGCCAGCTCATGTTTGTGTAGACTTCAATGATAAACGAATACTCCAGCAAAATCTGGGCATTAGTTTGGTTCAGCCAGTCAGGCTTTCCAGCTGAGTGTCTTTTTGTTTATGTGAAAACATATATATATATACACACACATATATATGTTTTATGTTATATACACATACCTCATTCTGATTTTGGCATGTGATGCGTGACACCAGCATGGGGCAGGAGCACACGAAGACTGCAGGTTCCTAGGGACAGTTAGAGCTGGTGTACAGTAGAGAAGAGAGAGACCCAAATGGACTGACTGGGTCCTCCTTGGACTGCTGCTCTCACCTGCATGACTCTGTGGGCACAGGGGTTTTCCTGAGCAGCTCTGGCTGCAGGGCTGGAGCTAAGACAGCTGAGGAAAGACTGAGGAAAGAAGCCAGCCTGCTGAAAGCCAGACACATTTCCTTCCACCCACTGCACATGTGGGTATTTTGTATAGCTACAAAGCTGTTTCTTATTATCTATCTGTAAATGATGATGGACTAACTTGTCCTGTGTGCCCCCCCCCCCCCC
>NDXB01021491.1:42684-54346 GCA_002631895.1 Agapornis roseicollis | reverse complement strand
TGGACTAACTTTTCCTGTGTGCCCCCCCCCCCCCCATCTATACGACTCTCTTATTCCATCTTTTGTGCTAGAAATATAGAATACCAAATGCAGTGTAGCACTCTGTGTATCTGAATTTCAGCGCTGCTGGGAAAACCCTAAGGCCAGGACTGAAGTAAGAGCTGAAATCCAAACAATGTGTGACTGAACACAAAACAAATCATGGCTTTGCAAGAATATGTTGTGACAGCCCTGCCTTCTCCCATAACTGCTAGTCAATTTTTCCCGCTTACATTTAAAAAACATAGTATACATATTGATCCAGTAATTAGGTATGCTAGAACACGCATAGTGAAGCTAAAAACTGCTGAGATGTAAAATCTCCTAAACTCCTTTTGCAGCGGCTGGGTGAGATTCTCTCTTTCCTCCCCTCATCCCCCCCTTTCTGTTTTGCTTGTGTTTGCTTCAAGCTAACAAGCAACAAAGGCCATTTCAAATCACACTGAAGAAAAAAAGGGTGGAATGTACAGTAAACTTTGGAACACCCATCATAACTGGACAGTGTCTGCCTGTATTCAGGCGAAACCTCAGACTTGCTAAGGAGCCTTGGTAATAAAGTTAGGAGTCACCCCTCCTCATGCCATGAAAATATCTAATAAAACAGCATACTCCTGCAACACACCCCTCCTCTCTTCATCTGCTGAACTCCCCCATCCCTGTTTGTGAAGACCAGAGTTCAGGTAGGTTGCTCATGTCTTCTTAGAATCATAGAATCATAGAACAGTTAGGGTTGGAAAGGACCTTAAGATCATCGAGTTCCAACCCCCCTGACATAAGCAGGGACACCTCACAGTAAACCATGTCACACAAGGCTTCATCCAACCTGGCCTTGAACACTGCCAGGGATGGAGCATTCACAGCTTCCTTGGGCAACCCATTCCAGTGCCTCACCACCCTAACAGGAAAGAATTTCTTCCTTAGATCCAATCTAAACCTCTCCTGTTTAAGATTGAACCCGTTACCCCTTGTCCTGTCACTACAGTCCCTAATGAAGAGCCCCTCCCCAGCATCCCTATAGGCCCCCTTCAGATACTGGAAGACTGCTATGAGGTCTCCACACAGCCTTCTCTTCTTTAGGCTGAACAGCCTCAACTTTCTCAGCCTGTCTTTGTATGGGAGATGCTCCAGTCCCCCTCATGGCTCTCCTCTGGACTTGTTCCAACAGTTCCATGGCCTTTTTATGTTGAGGATGCCAGAACTGCACACAATACTCCAGGTGAGGTCTCACGAGAGCAGTGTAGAGGGGCAGGATCATATCCTTCGACCTGCTGGTCACACTCCTTTTGATGCAGCCCAGGATACAGTTGACTTTCTGGGCTGCAAGCGCACACTGAAGCTGGCTCATGTTCATGTTCTCATCGATCAACACCCCCAAGTCCTTCTCTGCAGGGCTGCTCTGAATCTCTTCTCTGCCCAACCTGTAGCTGTGCCTGGGAGGACTCAGTTGTGATAGCAACAGGGTGAGGCACTCCGAATCTATCTATCTGCTAAATCAGGGTCCTCACGCAGCTGGCTGCTGATGTTAGGAGAGTGGGTTGATCCCTTGCTTTGCCCTGACTTGTGTTGCCTTTCTATGGTCCATCAGGGAATACGGATGCTCAGGATGGCCTGTGAGCATATGAGTGCAGCTCTCAGCTCCAGCTGAGGACAATGTTGGTTAAGCAGCTCCCATCTTCAGCTGGGTTTTGACAGGAAAACTTCAAGTCTTTCACATAATGAAAGTGGAAATGAAGACTTTCCCATTTCTCCTTGCTTTTAGGGTCAGGTGTCAGTGGTAGGCACCCTGAGCCACTGGACATGATTGATTCTCCATGGGAGTACCAGTGTTATTAAGATTCCTGTGTAGGCAGCTAAAGAAAAGGCAGATGAGGGAAAAGCACAATGAAGAGGTAGTGGGCAGCTCCAACTCTCCTTATTTTTCCCCTTTGCAATTGTTCTTTCTGTTCCAATTTTGAGCAGTTTTTAGGGTACTCATTAATCTGGAAAACAAGAACAACTTCCAGACCATTAGTGCCATGGCAAATTGAAACACTAGCCAGGCTGGGCTTACAGTGCCAGGGTCATACGAATTACCAGTCAGTGCATACTATTAAGTGCCAGGGTGATTTGAGAGACCAGCTTGTTCAAGATATGAATGCCAAAGTAATTGGAAATACTTCTTCACAAGTCAATGTATAAATCAGCAAACTGTTTTAATTTAACGAAGTATGTGCGATTATCTTTCGCCAGGTGAAGGAGTGGTGTAGGCACTGAGCAGGGAACTGCTGATAGTTTTAGTGTCTCTGAATGTTATATTTCCTTATTCTCATGGCATTATGGGTAAAATTTCATTACAAGAGATCACAAAAGCAAGGTTGCCAATCCCTGAAAGCTGCATACTGTGCGCTTTGATATCCTTTGAGGAGTGGGGAATTCTTGCAGATTCCAGAGACCTGTCAGTATGGGAAGTAGAAACATAATTAAGTGCTTATGTCCTACAGATGATTTTGGCTTGAAGAGCATTATTCAGAACTCTCCTCTAGAGCTCTATAAAGCCCATGTTAGCTTCCGTAAGTATCTTATTGTCTAGCCACTGTTCTGGCCTGTCACCTGGATCTTGAGTGTCACCCTATCTGAAAAATCAATTCATGTAACTCTACACTAATAGCAGATGGGATTCAGGGTAGACTTCCAGCTCAGAAAACATGACATCCCTCCTCCCCATGCACACTCAGAAAGTCTCTACTTTGTTAAGGAAAGCTATTTTAGACTCCACAACTTCTAGGCTCTATGGTCCAGAAATCCCAGTTGAATCAACAATGATGAGCAGTCAGAGTATTGTGCTTCGTAATAGAATGGTGGGAAAGGTGACTGGGAAAGGGTAATCTTCTTAATGTTTCTAAGACTCCTGTGAGCTTTCTATTTCTACAACAAATAGCCATGAGAGTTACAAACCTCAAAAAGGACTGGTTGTTTGTTTGGGTTTTTTTTCCATAAGGCTTGCTCAAAGAAAGCAATACAACTAAGATTTGTCATCTTTGGATTTCAAACTCATTTTTTTCAGGTTGAAAGAATATAGGGAAGGTTGACTACAAGTAATCTGAATTTCTGACACACCTGGGTTTAGGTCATCATGATCTTTGAGAGGCCTTGCAAAAGAGAGCCTAAATTCATCCCAGAGGGTTAAGAAGTTTTAGTGCTACATGAAGAAGTCCAGGACACTTAGAGTGAGAAATGTGGAAGCACAGACATATCACAAATGTGATAGAAATGAGAACAGTAATCGATGGGGATGTGACTGGGATGAATGGATCGTGTAATACATTTTGAGCAGTAGTGGTGATGATAACTTCTCTCTTGCACAGCAGATTGAAATCTATTAGAAGTGTTCGTAACATGATCATGTAACTCACTGATACCTAAGCTGTATAAATCGCGTCACGTGGACATGACAGGCAGCTTTCTCACATTAAAGGAAGCCACACCAATCAACAGCTGAGAAATCTGTGTGTCCTGTGCAACAGAAACTTCACCTCTCCCAGTCATCAGCAGCAGTACAATGCTAGACAGAGTTGCTGGGAAACTTTGATGTCTATGAATTCATTGTTTACAAAAGAGGTCACACAGCATTTCAGGGAGTATTATCAAGTTATTTATATTGAACTACACTTCTCTTACTCAAATGTGTATGCTACTGTTTGCAGGATGTCTTGCTTGTTACTGTGTTGAAGCACCAATTTGCCAAGCTCATTTATGCTTGATGGTCCTTCCATTTATTACCATGGGTCTCTGCATGTCAAAACCTTCTTTCCACCACCTCAATATAACAAATACAGATTTCCCAAAATCTAAACTTCCCACTGCAAAAGTAACAGTGGAGAATATCTCCAGCAGTGTCTTTCAGGGAAAAAAAATCTCAGGTGTCTGTACAGGAAATGCATCATATGCACCCTAAAGAAGAAATAACATCCCCACACTAGCATATATATCCACACATGATATGTAAAACCAATGTCTAATTTCTCTCAGAAATATATTTGAGAAGTTCACCATTTTGTGGTTCTTGTGGTTGTAAACCTTCCTGACAGGCTAAACATGCATAGTCCATAACCCACAGAGTTGAGACCTAATTCAAAAGGAGGTGGAGGTAAATACTTAGTATACCTAAAGCTAGTGATTTATGATCAAATCCTCTTCCAGTATTTTTTGCAGTACACAAAACAGAGGATTTCCATGAGTCTTGCATGAGGCTTAGATATGCCAGTATATTTCTTTCAGTATTCAAGAAAATGTTCTAGGACTACACGGTCAGTTACTAGCAGGTGATTGAATGAAGATGGAAGGAAGAAGTCAGAAAACAAGACCTGTTTATGTTTTCTGTTTCACTCAGCTAGTTTTCTTGAGGCTTTTGGGGAAATAAAATTAGTTGCATTTAGTATTCTTTAGGATAAAGCAGACAGATCTTGGTCAGGTTGAAGCATTATAGAGGCTTACAAATGTTAACAAACCTTGGTTGTGTTTTTACGTCTCCTGAGACACTTTTCATCTTATAGTTAGATATGTACCAACTGTTGACACAAGTGGAAACAGCACAAAATATTTTGTCTGCTGCAAAAAAAAAAAAAAATCAATAGACAATATTTTAGTCTGCAGTACTGAAAATAAAATATATATTTCAAGGAATAAACTCCACACACGCATTGAAGGGCAGAATCTGGCCCTTAGATTGAAGAGCATTTCAGACCTAAGATGAATCCCTGCAGCAAAGAACAGAATAGCAAGCAGGGTCTGCAGAAAAAGGGTGGGGATACTTTTCCTTATCCTTCTATGCATAGAATAGGTTTCTCACAACTTTGTTGGAATTTTAACTCCTATACACAAAGGACCAGAATTTCTGCAGTCCTCAACTGTGCCTTTATTCAGGACTCATTACAAAACACCTACCAAAGCCTCCTGAAAGTGCAGGCTAAATCATGTCTGATGGATTTGGCTCTCTATAAGTGAGCCCACCTTTTTAAGAGCATAATGGAGTCAGAGAGAACATTCATTTCAGAAGTGAATGTGTCGTATTGTCTGATTTACTTTTTGAGCAAGAGAAACAAAAGCCTTTAATTTCATATAGGAAACCACCTTTAAGACTCATCATTTGGCAACATGCTCTACTATTCCCCTGGCTCTTTTCCCGCATCCATTGCTAGTGGCTTGGCGTGCTCTTTATCCCTTGGGCCATCTCATTAGCTGGATGCATGGCTGCTCGTGTCTATCATCAGAGCCTGCTAACAAATCCTGTAGGACGACTCCAGGCCCAGTAAGAGATATATTTGTTTTGTGTTTTGTGTTTTGCAGAAAACACTATGTACTTCTCAAAGCCTAAAATATAGCTTTTTCTTTTTTTTAAAAAAAAAAAAATGTGGCAATTTTCATACAGTGCTAAATAAAATAAATTACAGGCCCCAAATGATCTAATAATACCTAAGGCAGAGTTCAGATGTGGTAATTAATTATCCCAACATGGAATTCATAATGATCAACTATTAATGTGTGCATGGGGGACTGGATGTCTCAGGATTTGGTACGGAGACTTTCACCTCTAGGTTGCTGATTTGAATCTGACCCAGATCTCCAGTGACTTCTGAAAGGTGCGAGCATGTGCTGTTTGTTCTGCAGTGTATATAATACGAAATGATCTAAGCGGCTTCCTAGAAGTCCTGCATCCATACCAGTCATGCTGGAGTACAAATAACCTTCCATTTGGCCGTGTTAGTTAGGAGGTCAGGGGCTCCACAGATAACAATAATACAACAGTCTGTCCCCAGGAGTGACTTCCATCGGGGTATGCCTCTGTGGGAAGCATCCCCCACATACACTATGGAGAAGATAAAGTGTGGAAGCTTGTATCATGACTGCTTTTGGCTACCCATGCCCTTAGCTGCAGTAGGTGGTGTGGAGATCATTTGAAGCCCTACATGCTCCCCACCTGCAAGGGGCAGCTTCTCTTTTCCCTCCCTGCCTACATAACTCAGATGGGAACAGCCATCAGTCTTTGGGGCTGCCAGCCTGGGGCTTATATCAAGTTGCAAATCCAAGGAGGAACAGAATAAGCATGTCTCCCAGAAAAAGGAAAGCAGAAAAGGGGCTGAGGTTCGGGTTTGTAGAGTTTGCTGGGGTTAAAACCTTACCAAACTTTGGCCAAGTCTGGCTGAATCAAATTTGCCTAGACCTGAACATTATCAGGTTTTCACTACTCACAGCAGTTAAAAAATCTGAAATGATAGCTGTAGCATAAGAGAGAGAGCAAATCTCAGGAACAGGTAATACCAGGGCACGACATGGGCGAGTGTATGCTTGGGAAAGTCTTTTCCACCTCTACCTTATTTGATTTTACGAATTGGCACCTGTGGCACCTGTTTCTGTTTTGGCAAGAAGTGGGATACTCATAGCTGCTGAAGAATTTAACATTTTCTTCCATTTCTTCCATTTCCTTGAATGCTTGTATATAAGTTAAGGTACTGAGTAACTGAGAATAGGAACTGTGTAGGAAAACACTGCTGCAATATACAGAACATGTAAAAATCTGCACCCTTCTGAAACCAACATATCAAAGAACAGCTGTGTTAAAAGCAAACAGTTGAAAAGTATTTAAAACAATTTAAGCAGAAAGTTTAATCCAAGTTCCATGCTTGGAAGAAGCAACCTAATTTCTGAGAAATAGGTGCTCTGGGCCAGTTCAGTAATGGATATTGGTCTTTTCCAGATTTTATCAGGGTTTGTAACAGCCATTAAGTCCATCTGAGCACTGTAGTGAGAATTTAGCTCCTCTTTGTGAATCCTACTGAATGTTTCTATAACAAAAATGTACATCATCTCTTTCTGTTATAAAGATTTTAGATACAGTTTGGCACTTTGTGTGTTAATGGGGTATTCCTTCTTAATGATATGCAAGCATTCTTAGAGAAGAAAGTAAAAATGAGTGGTAGATCATAGCTGACAGAAAAAAATTACAGCCAATAGCCAAAATGGGCAAAACTGCAACCATTTCCAATTACTTCTTAAACAAGTCTGGGCCACAAAATCCCTGCCGTAAAATTTTTGTAGGAAAAATGGAAAGTGTGTTAAGAATAGAAAATATTTAAATTTAGTTTTCCCTTTAATTGTAAATAAAATTAGCTGGGCAGTAACTACTGCTAATTAGGTCTTTCTGTCCAGCAGTAAGAGACAAAAACCTGTTTTCAAATCCACATGATCTTTCCATTTCTACAAATACAAATGCTCTGTGCACTAATACAGGCTTCTGGACTCCTGTTGAAGGTAATTTGGATTCATCACTGTATACACTGCACCAATAGGCACAGGTTACTCGTCAGATTTTAGAGTTGTTTTGCCTTTTTCCAACCATGTTTTGAGCAGCTGGCAGTAAGATTTGTCCCTGCACAGCCGTTTTCATTGATAAGGAACTCAGAAGTGATGCACTTTTCTAAACGCAGCCATGTCTTTGGTGGAACAGGACAGACTTTTAGCTCAGTGTGGCACTGTCTGGCATTATACCACTGAAAGTGAAGGGGAGGATATGAATGTGGAAAAGTAGTTTTGGAAATAATTTGAATAATCGGAATGTAATTTACTCGGAAAGAGAAGCAGGGCCAGTACCTTGTCCTAGTGGAAAAGGTAACTGGATCCTTACTGGCTGTGTGGTTTCAGGAGGGTCTTGTATGAGAGTGGAAATGTCTTTAGGACATTTTAAAAAAGCAGTCGTGCACATGGCAGATATGTTTAAGTGAACACCAATAGACAAGCCACCACAATAGAATAGGTCTTACCCTCTTCTAATTCCTGTGACTTGGGAACTTCGGCTTTTTATTTCTCTGAAAGATCTCACCCACAACAGTGTGGTACCTCTAGTGGTTTTATATCGATCATGAAGATTTCCACTTCTGGAAGCAGTTGCTTTGCTTGGCAGGCTGCTGCAGGGCTCAGACAAGACTTGGCTTACTTCTTAAGACCTAATAAGGTTGTGCACCTACAGACAATAAGAATTCAGTCCGGTACCACTATGTCAGATTACATCTCAAGATTTCTTGGGCTTTGCTTGGTACTCTCTTGTATATTTCTTTTTCCGTTGTGTAAAGAAAGCACATTACTTTCTCCACAACTTTCTCTTGTGTTGCTATAATGAATTCCTTAGTATTCCCTCAGGGGGCTGACTCACACTCTTGCATTTGAAGTGAAGTAAACTGGAATTTGTATCTTTGTGAAGGTCAGTCACAGTGCATATGAACAGGAAAGAGGGGTCAGAATGGTAATGCAGATCAGAGATACACTGGCAGTACAAATGCAAATGCTGACTATCAGAATATTTCAAGGCTGTCAGCATGCCACAGCATTTGTTGGGCTAGGCAATGGGCTGCTAGCTGATGCCCATTTAAAAGGCTCTATTCAGCCAGCAGGAAGCTTGCCCATGCAGCAGAAAACTCCTCACATCTGTCAGACAAGGCAGGAGATAGCTATTAAAAAACAAAACCAAACCAACTTTGCTTCCTATCTCTAAGAAAATTCCTTCTTACCTCTCAAGATTCCTAATCCACAGGGGCCCTAGAGCTGGGGAAGCAAGAGAAGTGTTGAAGTCACTTTTTTCCTGCACTGTGGCCAGTGCAACATTACTTTCTGCAAATGCTTTCCTCAGTCTGGGTTGGATAGGTTCACACACAGAAAGTTTCTCCCTCTTCCTCTTTTTCAGCTCAAGGTCTGAGCAATCTGGTGAACCTGGCCCTGTTGCTGAGCTTCATTTTGGATCTGAGCAAAAGGTGTGGAGAGATGAGTTGGTGGCAGGTTCCAGTTCCAATAATTCATTTGCGAGCCATGGAAAATGGCTTAGTGCCTAATTGAATAGGCTGGCCTCTCACTTTGGGTAGCTGTGAAAGATCAGATCTTTAAAATAATCATTTAAACACCATCTCTCTTTCCTCTCTGCTTGAGTTCTCAGTGTCATTAAGCAAGTGGTCTTTGAAACAGGAGTTGTAGAAAACAATGCTCTTTTTACACTGCAAAACAGTATTCTCTGTTGTGGCATTTCAGCAGCTAAAATTAAAAACTGGAAGGAAAAAGAGAAAGTCAGATAATGATCAAAGGTAGCATGGAGCAGCTTTTCAGAATTAGTTGGCTAATACAAAGTATTTGAAGATAAAATGGTGAAAAGAAATGAAAGGAGACCCAGCAAAATGTAGCCAAAAACAAACAAACAAACAAAAAAGATCAGCAGCATCAGACAGAAGAAGGGGAAAAAAACCCTCAAGAAAAACCAACTGACCTTCACTAATTTCAGATGGATTTTGCCTCCATTTGTTTTCCTTTGCTCCAGTGTCCCAGCTGGTGCACCCTTGCACCTTACTAGGTAATTCCTTCTCCACTGACATCCATTTTAGATAGATGTTACTTTGTTCATTCATTAACACTTTCTTTTTTCAATTTCTTTCAATTTCCCCCCATTTTTTGGTAAAGAGATGTTTTGGCACACTATATACATCAACCTGGTTATTATTTTTCTTGAACCCTTCCTTTATCACTCACAGGTGAAAAACTTATATGCTGGCACAAAGCTGTCCTGTGTTTACTTGGCTCACTGAACTCACCGAAGAAAACAGCATCTTTAGATCTTCATGGCAAGCAGGCATAAAGACTGATCCTGCAGCCCTAACTACTCCCACAAGCTGAGGGTATGTACAGCATGGGTGCCTGAGCCTCTGAGGAGCAGTGCACAGCTTCTGCAGTCTCTGATTGCACCCAGAGTCAATTATTGCTATATGATTTAGAGTGATTCTCCATGTGCTGTCCTGCACAGGACCAATGTGAGCTGGTGCAGTGAAGCCAGGAGCGCTGTCTTCTGCTTGGGTTTGTTTGATTTTTATTTTTTTTTTTCATACTGTCCAAATAATGACTTTTCCTTCAAAACTCTATTTTAACCAGAGACAAAACCACAATTACATAGGTCCTAACTTCTTTCAGAGCATAAAAGATTCAATGTATCCAGAGGTTGCCTGTCCTTTCTTGTCTTTCCTTGATGACCATGATTCTTCACTTCTGCAGACATCTTCTAAAAATGAAGGAAAATCATTCCACTCATGAAAAAAAGCAGAAGTATAAACAGACCACTTCATGTTTTATAAAACTATGGGAAGAAAAGAGTAACATAGGTAAATACCAAGCTACTTATTTTATGATTTTTAAATGTCATTCTTTTGTCCAATATTGACTTTTTTATATGGAAGTTGAATTATAGATCTTACAGCACTAGGGAGCCTATGGAGTCCTTGCTTTGACACAGCTGGTCAAGTCAAGAATTGAAGTCCCAGTAATTAGTTACGAGTTTCTCTGCACTGGGGAGCCAGGCCAGGATGAGAAAACATTGTAAGGTTACTCCTCCCTCCAGGTAAAGGCAAAGCTACTGGGAGAGAGCCAGACTGTCCTCTGAAGGAGTGCACTATGCCATCCACATCTTGCTGCTGCAAATTGCTTTTTCTTCAGGCAGTGAATCTGTAGATAGAAATGCAGTGCGCAGCCTTTCGCCACTCTGGCTTTTCTGTTCAACCACTTGTTTCAGAGCACTTGTATGCATAATGGAAATCACAGAGTGTGAGAAGAACTGAAAGTAGAGCTTGAATCTAAACTTCAGATGTTGTTTGTTGAGTAAGAACCTCTCCAGGCTCATGCTGAAGACCAAGGATGGGGGAAATTAGAGATAAAAGCAGGTGACAGAAGAAAATTCAATGCAAAAATTTGGACAAAGGAAATGAAAAGGGGAAGGAACTGAAAAGGGGAGGGGAAGGGAAAAAGGAAGACTAGCTGGCTGGCTGGCTGTTTTGGAAACCAATTTCATGCCAGACATATGGATCCATAGTAGTGTAATGACCTGATTGCTCTGAGAATCTGGAATTTTCCTATCCATACCCAAGGTGCTAATTCCTGGGACATGAATGTCTCTTGTCTTCTTCTTTAAATGCCTTTAATTGCAGTTTTAATATTATCCTGCACATGGAAGCAGGAAATCAACATTTCACAAATAATTAAAACAGACAGTGTAGTCTCTCTGAACACTGGACAAAAACTCAGAAGATCCAGGATTTCAGAGCTGTCGCTGTCGTAGACAAATCCTTCTCTCTTTCTGTGTCACCAGGGGGTCATTAGGAGCTCTCACAACACAAATAAATCGTGGAAAAACAATACATTATGCTACCCACGGAAGGGAAGGGTCTGAAATCCAGATCTTCTGCTTCTTGGTCTGGTATTCTTAACTCAGGACTATGCTGGCTGTTTTATTTTAATTAACCTTTAACAATGAATGAATCAATTTCTGACAGGCTTGAAGAGGCACCCAGACTTTAGCTTGTTTTTCAGATATAATCTGCAATATTAATGTCTTGTGGGCATAAAAGAATTCTTGCAATGAGTCCATTGTTTCTATTGTTTTTTAACCATCAAATAATGTCTGATTCATTCTCAATTTTCATCAGGTTTTAAAAATACTTTTTTTAGAAATATGGAAATAATTTATCTCTATTAAAAAAAAAAAAAAACAAACAAACCAAAACCAAAACCAGAATAAACTAAACAAGCAAAGCCAAAAAACCTCCAAAACCAGAAAAAAAAAAGA
>NDXB01021491.1:26852-42611 GCA_002631895.1 Agapornis roseicollis | reverse complement strand
GGGGAAATAAAAAAAAAAAAAAACAAACAAACCAAAACCAAAACCAGAATAAACTAAACAAGCAAAGCCAAAAAACCTCCAAAACCAGAAAAAAAAAAGACAAAAAAGCAAGGTAATGATTTCGCAGACCTCCTTTTAATTTTCATGTACAATGAAATACTGTCTCTCTTTCTCATAACATCCACATAAAACATCAAAAAGCTGATAGAAAAGATTAGTATTATTTCTAAAGTGTTGTTCCTATTCATATTTTCCACGAAAATGTTAAAAAATGATATTATTGGTATCTTTTGAAAAGGTTCAGGTAACTGTTTACATGGATTTATTTTTTGTGAGATTGTTTTCAAAATGAGAACATTTTCCTATGACTTTTTTTAGTTCCTTCTTTGTCTTTTTAAATAAACAATCTAATTTTTATATTCTTTCATTTTACCCTCTGTTTTGTTTCCTGTGTTAATACAGGAGAGAAGAAAGGGAAGGGGAAGATAGAGCAAAACAAAACCAAATCATAAAAAACTTGTTAGATGATCATTTTCTTACTTTTGAAAACACGAAGATCCATACCATGGAACATTTCAGCAAGCTAACAAACAGCTTCAAGGAAACCAAACTGACAATTCTGTGACTGGTCACTTTTCAAAACAGCCGTTATTCTGTTTTATGAGAGTCAAAGACATATCATGGCAAACAGAAAATATTTTAAGCATGTTTTTTGACTAGACTGTCCTTTTAATTAACTAGAGCTAGCGGTTTAATTGGAAGTTAAATATTCTTTGCAGATTTAAGATTTCCAAAGGCACTGACCTAATAATTCCAACTGGTGTCAATGGAAGAAGTGAATGTACTGCAAATCTGTGCTGTATGGTTTTCATAAAAAAGGAATTAGCCATACACTGCTTATGAATTTTGAGTGTATTTTATTTTCATCTCCGAACTTCAATATGTTTTTCTTTGGTAATAAATTAATACTTTAGGAGGAGAATTTTATTATTATTTGAGATTCTTACTTACAAGCCATGCATTTACAGGGTAAGTTCTTGTGCAGACCTTCCTGTACGCAGAGTAAGACAGCTATGGCATGTAAAATGTTACCCTTGAAAACTGCAACTTCTTATTATGACAGAGGCCCAGCAGGTGACAGAAGGAAAAGCCACTGGCCCATGAACTAGGAGCCCAGAGCATCATCAACCTTCACTGCTACCCTCGAGGAAATAAAAAGAAAAGGGTGAAGAGTGAATCTACAGGACCTAGAATGCCACTTTGTTGGACGACAGATTTATCTTGTCCCTTCTCTTTGCTGCTTTGCCAGTTGCCTGTTGAAGGGCAAGTGTTGGAGGCTGGAAATGAATGCATCTTAAAGCACAGGAAGGGTCACTATCTATGTCTCTGCTATTTATTTCTAAGAGGGATATTCAGCTGTGTGGTTTTTGTTTTGGTTTGTTTTTTTCCAGACCTTTAACTTTGCTTAAGTTATCCTTGGGAGAAAAATGGAACAATAAAAAGAGCAAAGCCTGCAGCCACTCTGATGTGTGTTTTCCCACGTAAACCAGACCACTGAGGTGTGCACGCTTCAGCTGCTATATCAGCATGAGGACAGGTTTGTTACAATATCAAAATCAAAGAAGAGACATTAAATGTCTCTTTGATTGTATGGAACAGATACTGTGTGAGGTCTATACAGGTCTAGGTTACCTGCTTAGATGACATACTCTATTCAAATAAAGCCTGCTTTTTGGTAAACTAGTAGGATTCCATGGCTGCATCATGTATTTAAGACTGGAGATAGAGACACCATGTGGTTTAGATTTGTTTGAAAGGACTTAATTGGTTTTTCTGCTTATCGTCTTAACTGGATGACACAGCCACATCCACTGAAGCATTTCAGCATCCTGCAGCACCCTTAAGATTTTATCAAAACCATGTCTTACCTTCCAGAAAGCTTCTCCTGAACAGCATGATATTCCCAACTTGTCATTATCTGGAGCACTGGTTATTTTCTCTTTTATAAGGCTATGCAACTTGTTGGTCTTGTGGCAGTGTGTTGCAATGTCTAAACAGATCTGAGAACACTGAAAGGAACAAAAGTAGGTGATCCAGTGTAACATCTGCCTGCCATATTATGTTTGTACCTCTCAGTGGATCTGCATATGTACCGCATGGTTGATGTATCACACATGCGACAGATTTATTCTGTATAATAAGGTCAGCTCCCAGCATACACTATTATGTGTTAAGGCTATTTGTCCGGGAAGTGATGAAGGCCAAGTGAAGTCTCACCGTGGCTCTTGCTAAGCACTATTTGGGTGATTTCACTGGAGTGATATATGCCACTGGTGTCAAACCCAAGAAGGTAGCTACAGTAGAAACAGGAACCCTGAAGACAGGAGTTACTGCTCTGTATTGGCCATGAATGTGAATGTAAATATTATTACTGTTCTCATTTCTTGCTGCCAGTGTCCACATTGTTCTCTGAACTTGGTATTGGATTTTATATTTTGTTACACGACAGGTGTTATATCCCACCTATTATACTCTGGTTATAACTTGGCCCCAGAAGTACACTAAAGGCCAACCTCTGCCACATTTTTTTACTGAATGCAAGGCTTTGCTGAATGGTAAAATTTTTCACTCATTCATTAATGGATTTATTCCCAGAAACTGAGGGTGTGGTGCTGCTGTGAGTTGGAGACAAGTGTTCAAATGAGCTAGGAAAGGTTTGTAATCATATTCTGTTATTTCTTCATTTGTGGAGCCAACACAGGACATGAGATTCTTTTTCCTTTCTATTATTAGAAACATTCATCAAAGCTGCCAATGTAAGACCTATTCTACTACATAAATCCACAAGTATATTTATCATTTCAATATTTTACTAATTACAAAGTAGGTACCAAATGTTCTGGGAAATCCCCTTTGCTGACAATCATGATCGTTGTCTTAATTGAATGGAATGCAGAACACATCCCAGATTTAGTGTAGGGTTATTTTAGATCAAACCTTCATCCAGAAAGGAGCCTGTTTATGCAACAGCCTATGCAGGGTGCCTTGAAAGTCCCCAGCCCCTTGTGCTGATAAATGAGCAAGTTCAGTCGTCATAATAGCTTTTCATCAGGGTTTCAGCTTGCCTATTCTTGATCTCAACTTCTGAGATGATAGCATCATAATGATAGGCAGTGTATGCACTTGTCAAGAACATAGAGACAGTGGTTTTCAGCCCATCACCCAAAGACCCTCAGGGGCTACATCTAATGGGTTCTTCAAATGGAAGCAAGGAAAGCAACCTGTTATCAGGAGTCCACATCTTTACCAGAACAATTTTAGGAATACAGTGGTCAAATGAGATCAGGCATCAATAGATAAAAATAAACTTGTTGAAATGAACTCAAAAGCATGTAGAATGCCAGAGCAACAGAGAAAAGATGTTGTACATTTGACATGGATATCTTTGCTAAATGAAAGAAAAGGCCATTATCTGCATTAGCTGAAGTCTTTGGGAAGCTTCCAAGCACAGTGCATCACTGAGGTATTCAAAACTGAGATGACTGAAGCATTTGTCTCGACAGCCAGTAGAAACAGTTACCTCTTGACAGATTTGTGTGGGGTACATGGCCTTGATTTTGAAAATCTGTATGTTGGTTGCTATACTTTAGTGCAAGCTGTTATTTGTATGGCTAAGTGCGGCACACCTCCAGATCCATCATATCTAGGCTGGCCCGATATTATCTCCATAACCCATTAAGTCTGGATGAAAAACCTTGATTGTCAAAACAAAATAATGGCACAAACTGCAGAATTTTAGAAGTACAGCTCACTTTTGACCCATGAAGAATTGGCTACCCAATGATGGGTAAGTTATTGTGGCTTATCTAGCTACCCCAGATCAGCTATGTCCTGCCAACTGTTCTCATTAATTATCTGCTAAAGTAAAATACTTCAGGTATAATACTGAAAATGTGAAGAGGTCTCAGAAAAAAAATCTTTGGGGATGATGGAAAATGCAGAATACACCTTATAGTGAAGGATTGAAGATTCTCAACCCTTTTGGCTTATCAAAGAAGAGAGAAGCAGAAACTTTATACTTACAGAACAGAAACACAATAATAGATAGCTTTGCAGTCTGGCAGATAAAGAAATAGCAAGAATGTAAGTCTAGAAAACAGAAAACACTGAGTTGGAAATAAGGTGACTTTTTTAAACTGCTATGATACTTGGTTGTTAAACCAGTTTATTGTTATTTCAGTGGAATTTCTGTTGCTGGATGTTTTCAAATCTAGACTGAATTTAAAAACACCCCAATGTAATTAAAATCAAGAGCATCTGTTGATCTCAAAGTAGAAATTAACACTTGTGAGTCATCTGGTCAAAGTAATGCAGAATGTCAGATGATTACTTGTCTTTTTCCAGCCTTAAAATTTGTATGTCTAACACAATACAGAAAATGTTCCCATTAAGAGGTGAAACTTAAAACAAAATCTTTCAAACCCTAACACTAGTCGAAAAGTGAATTTGCATTCTGCCTCTGATTATTTGGGTCAGCATTAGCTTCTGAAGACAGAGAGCTGACAATCCCATCCAGCCTCCTTTTCTCAGTGTCTCTATTACCAGTTTTAGTAATGGGCTTCTGCTCTTGTTATGCCTCTGTCTAGTGGACTGAAAATGTATTATCAACTCTATGTTCTTCCATGAAATAAAAATAGCATTTGATCAAGTTACCTCTTAACCTTCTTTTTGATAAACTAAGTCACTGAAGCCTCCCAGGTCTTCTGATTTGGAGGTATAAAGGGGGGTGGGGGAGTGGTGTTGGGAGATGGAGGCTGAATTTCCTTACCTAATGTAAGCCTAGAGCTTGTTTTCTTAGGAGCGTTTTATGAAATTGACTTAATTGATGTTACTAATAATTAGAGCAGGCCAACAGGCCAAAAATATTCTAAACAATTTTTATCTGTGTTCTGGAATATATTTTGATTGTTTCATCTAGCTGCTTCCTTTCACTTTTTGGAAATGGCTAAGGAACAATGACTTCCAACAAATGTCTGGGTTTTCATGTATGAATGCAAGTCTCTTCTTTGCCTTATTCTTTCAATAGCGAGATCTTTTCGCCTCTGCGTTTAGATGTGCAAAGAAGATGCTCTGCGTGCAGTAAAAGCAGAACAATCAAAATCCACCCAAAGAAATCCCAAAGCAGTGATTTGGAAGGGAAGCGGCAAGCTCCTTTTCAGATGGTCCAGCCCCACCCCGTTGTCATCAGGATTAAGACAGTAAGGGTGCTGGTTGCATATTTGCAAGTGAATCAACTGCTTTCCAAAAGACTGTTATTTTTCAGTAAAAGAAATGCAATATCATTGTTAACTTCTTATTTAAGGGAAAAGACTGTTTTGAGGAGGTGTCTTTCTGAGAAGCAACTAAATGGATCTTTTTTATATTGAAATATCACAGTTTTTGCTTTGGCTTGAGCTAGAGGGATTGCACTTCAGTTGTTTAACTATATGCACAAAGGGTAGAGAACTTACCAATTTAAAGGAAAAATAAAAATTCCCTATTGTCATTATAGCCTCCTTCCTCCACATAGCTCTTCCAGCCTATATGTGTCTAAATGGACAAGCAGTTTTGGGTACATCCATTTTACCCTTCATATCCTCAGTATTACATGAAAAAAACAAACCAAGTCCCTGAAAGACTTGTAAAGGTCAATGAATGTGCAAGATAGCCCAAATCACAGACCTTCTGTGTATGTATCTTCTGGTAAGTGTAATAGCCTCCTTTCCCAATGATTCTTCTTCCTCTAGGTGCAAACTTACACTTTACAGCAGTTAAGTATTATTTATCTAAATTAAAAAAATACATATATATTTTTTTCATCTGCCCAAATTTGAGAATCAGAAAGCAGTTGTTTCTATGTTTATCTGCACAATTTCCTGGACAAAACCACATGATGAATTTGCAGCATCTAAGACTCATCAGACTCACTGTGTATGTGCTGTACAATCAATCAGTGCTTACACAGCAAGTTCAACGAGTTACTAGATTTACTGGGTGCATGCACACTGGTGTTGTGTCCCACATGTGTGGGATCTGGTGTATCAATTGTATAGAGACTGCTGTCTGTGCAGGATCTCTGCAAGTCCGGCACTCCATGTAGAGCTCCATTAACCTGAAACAGTCTGCCTCAAAACAAAACAAGAAAGGGAAAAAAAAAAGAAAGAATAAATCTTACTCTTGTACAAATATAAAAACTTCTTCCCTACAAGATACTGCCCAGATGACCAGAGAGTACACAGGGCAGTAGGTAATGGATAAATGTGGTAGAAATGGCAGGTATCTCTGAAGGATTTATTGAGTTTAACGTGTCATTTTCCCCCATCACCGCGACAATTTTCGGTGTCAGTAACAATACCAGCGCTGATGTATGGACCAGCAGATGTCAGTGTAGTTCTGTTCATTCATCTTCCCTTTTGACGGAATTCCAGTTATTTTTCCGTGGTCCCCGCCGTACAGCTTTCTTATTTAACCATTGTCTTTTCACAGCTTAATGCATCATAATATTCGTAACTCATGTCTTCTGTCAATGTGTCTGGAAATGGACATACATCTTACCAAATAAAGTCCAACCCAAGGACTAACACTGAAATACTGGCTCTGCCACGCGGACCACAAGACAACAGGAAGAGAGGGCAGGGAGACAAAGCGCTGGGTGCTGAGTAGGGCATGGCTATGAAAGACACCAGAGTCCACCAAGGGACCCAGCCTTCCCCAGAGCTTGGGTGTATTGTAATGCAGATCCAGTTCTTGTGATCACTTTTCCTGTGTTTTCAAAGGAGAAGAAAATAGAGCATGTGCAAGAGAAGAATGTTCTCCCTTGTCCCACTCTCTGAAATTGTTTATTCCTCCCTGGGTAGTGCCAGCCAGGGTGCTCTTTGCAGGCTGGATGAATCTCCAGTGGAAGTTCACTGAGTTACAGTGTAGTAACAGAACTATCTGTTTTCTAAACCAGGTAATAATAACCTTTAAGACCTGAGCAGGAGAAGGGAGTATTTGTTTAACCACCTGGTTCCAAGACTTTTTGCAGGAACTGAATACATGAGATAAAGAAAAAAAATTCCTGAAAAGTTCATTTAGAATAGTTTTCAGTTGTAGTCATATGGGTGATGGGAAAAAACTATGTTCAAATGCCAAAGATGATAACCACAAGAAAAAAAGAGCTGTAACCACAAAAGAAGAGCTGTATTTTCATGTGTGGTGATATTTTTTGGATGCCCTAACATCTTGACTGCATGAGAAGTCTGTCTTTGTGTTGGACTGATGGCTCTTGGATGCAAAAGTAGATGCTCTGTCAGTAAAGCTAAGTCAGATTTGTTGTCAGAATGTGCTTGTAGTAGTGGGATAACCTATTCAAACCTCCAACCATGAGCAGTCCATACACTGAGCCTAAACCCTTTTCCCATCCTTCAAAGGACTATAACCAGTACTGTGCAAGCATGCGGAACTTGCCTTACAGCTCATTTTTGGTGGTCCTGTGGGTGGGAGCGTCAGTCAGACTGACCACAAGGACTGGGGCTGCTTTCACAGCACTGGCCATGGGAGACAAAGACCAAATCCAAGAGAGCACTGCACATCCCCTTATGTGCAGAGAACGGGCTGCTGCAGGTCTATGCTAGCAGCTTCACTCTGCTGAGCTGTCCTGGAAAAAAAGACAGGGCCCCATTTTGACAAGTTTTGGATCTCAATGGATATGATCCCAAAATAGATAGGCTTCTGATCCAGAATTTTGGCACAGGCTGTTACAGAGTAATTGGTTTTGCAAAGAGTTAGACTGGGAGCCAAATCTCGGAGGTTGGGATTGTTTTAGAGTTTGTTTTGGGTCCATTTTTAGTGTAAAAGAAATTCCATGATATGCTATGCTAAACTTGTGACATGGCATCACTATCAAGTTATAGTATGATGCTATTAATGCATCACACTCTCTGCAATTTGCTGTGACCACAACCCTAATTGTTTCTTGAAGCTCACAGTAATGTGGCCTCTGGCTCATAATAAGATTACATGCAGAATCTCATGAGATGCAAAAGAAAAAGGAATGAAAATCTCTCTGTGGACCTTTCTGAGTTGTGCAAGTCATGGCTTTTGACAAGAAAAAATATTCCAATAACAGAGATTGGCAAATATTAGGAAGTTTGGCTATAGATACCTGGAAATTTCTCAGAAGCTTTTCCAAACCTCATTTTAAGATTATCCAAGACACTATGCAGATCTGTTGGGTTACAATTTCTGGTCTTTGCTGACTCCAGCAAGCACACACTTATGTTAAAACTGAAATATAAAATAAACAACTACCTAACCTAGGAAAGCAGATCTCTCCCCTTTCTTAAATCTTGACTGACTAAATCTTTTGAGCTTCAGAAAAGTGTATGCATATGTTCACTTGAATAGAAGATTTGGGTCATATCCTAATATTTAGCTGAACCAATTTGAACAGCCATTCCAATCCAGTAATTTCTTTTTAATGAATACAACATGAAGAGCCAGAGTTTTTATTGCATTTAGCCTTCCCTGAGAAACTTAGTCCCTCTTTTTCCTCCTGTACATCCCTCCAGCTGATCCCACAACACCAGCATATGGTGGCAATCTATGCCAGGTGACAATGGCTCTTAGGATGGTAGAGAAGGACCATGTTGTGTCCTAGCTTCATGTGTTTCCACATCACTGTGCTGGTAGCAGATGACCCACATGGTGCTTATCAGCAGCTCTACCCACCAGTGGAACCTGCCAGAATGAGTCCCCATGCAGCCGCCGCTCCCTTCCTTTGTCTCTCCCAGTGTTTCTACCCTGATCTTATCCAGTCATAACTTAAGGCATCAGGGTGCCTTCAGGATTTCAGCCTCCCATGTGCAGATGTCCTACAGCCAGAGCAAAAGTGCCCCCATGCCCTGTGCTAAAGCCCTTGCATGAAATGGTGCTCACTTCTTGAGAAGACAACAGCAGGAAATGAATTTAGTGTGCAGATCAGAGGCACTAAAAACTGGTTTGGATATTCTCATAAGCATCTCCACGTTTTCAATGCATTAAAATAGCTGGAAGGAAAATGGAGGAAGAGCCTGTCAGTCATCTTAAACAACATTGTGGGCACTTCTGATAGTCAATGCTACCTCATACAGAGAGAGCTCCTTTTACTTTGTGCTCCTAAGGAAGGTTTTGTTGGGTCTATTAGTCTTTGGGTAACTCAGAGAAGGGATGTGACATGAATTTAATGTGCCCCTTCTTAAATCCTCACTGTTCTGATAATCACAAAGAGTTAAAGTAACGCAGCAGAAGGTTTCTCTGGGCCTCTAGGAGGTTCAGCAGATTACTAATACACTGTAGGCAGTTTTAATGACAGAGCTTCCAGCTCAAATCTGGCCTTTTTATTATGATGAAGGGCCTGGCCCCAAGTGGTACAGAACACCTGCAGCTCTCATTGAATACAATGGGATCTGATGCTGATGAAAGGGACCATTTTCAAACTTTCTTAGAAGTAGGCGCTCCCCAGATGTTATGCAAAAAGCCCTGTAGAACAGGCATCAAGTGCTGTGATACTAGGCAGGCCAGCCACTATTTTCCTCAGCAGGATAAACCCAGGAGTTTGTGCAAATGGTTTATGTGATCAGATGTCCTATCCAGGAGCAAGCAAATTAAGGTCAGTGCTGACTGAATTAATGGAAGTAATAGCCATTCCTTGAGAGGAACTGGACATTTGAACAAAGAGGATTTTCTCTTGCTGGGAAGGTGCGTGATAACATCTGAGTTTTGTCACTGACAATAGTCATAGCAGGACTTTGAAAATAATCCAGAAGAAAACTTGAGAGAAACTGGGAAAGACAAAGGGAAGCACACAACTTCTTATGTGTAATTTCAAGTTGTGTTGCAGAGCTTCAGGAGAGACTTATTTTATCTGAACTGGTTCATGTCTCTAAACTTCACAGTTCACCCACAGTCAAGAGAAGAAAAACACTTTGCTTTCTATGCTATCACACTTCTGCAATTCCCCATTAACCCCTTGGTTAATGCAGAAGGGGATCTCCAGCCCTAGGTAGTACTGATGCCTCTGAGACAGATCACTGCTATCTGCACAGGTGGGATTAGTGCTGGCAATTATGGGTGAAGTGCTGTAAAACTGTTGGTGAAGTGCAAGGCTGCACCATCCCGTTGGCTTCTTTGCTGGATTTTATTTTGTCTCATTCTCTATGCCTTTTAGCCATTGCTCCCTCTCTGCAACATTTTATATGTCTACTTATTATATAGAGAGCTGGTTCTAATTAAAGTCAATCAAAAATAAAACAATACACAAAAATCAGAATATATTGTATACTTGATTAGGCATGGCTGGGCAATAATATACAAGGGAAAGATCTACATTCCTACTCCTCTCAGCTGGGGATAAGATCCTGAATCATATTACCAATATAAACAGCATAAAGCAGTCTGCTTTATTAATACCTAATATATCAGGTATCACACATTCATTGCAAAAGGCAAAAGAATAAAAGCATGCCTGCATTCTGACATTGACACAGATATTAAATAACACATGTCCTGTTCTGGATTTTCCTTTCTTTGTTACAGGGTGGCAGGGGAAGAAAGGAATAAATACAATAATAGTAAAAAAAAAAGTTCTGTGACAGTTATGTGGTGATGGCAATATTGGCCCATTGTATGCAGTGAGTCAACATAAAAATGCAGCAAACCCCCCAAATAATATCCACATATCAGGCCAAATCTCAGCCATCACCAGCTGTCCAAGCACTGTGGATTTGTTGCAGCGGTGCTGCATAGCAGGAAGGAGGAAGGCAATATGTGAAGACATGGGCAAGTGATTTGTACAGCTCAGGAATGCCATGGAAGTGCTGGGTGTTGTCGGTTTATTTTTCTGCTCTTGGGTCCTCACAGGGGCCAGTTTATCCTTTCCATAGGGCTGCTGAAGCTTTTATCCCTAGTGCTGAGGGACTACTGTCAGGCAGAGAAAAGCTGAAGTGTTAGTATTCCCCAATGACATTTCCTTTCTGGTCTTCTCCTTCTATTCCCTGATCCTCTTTCCTCCACCATCATCCTGGGGGTGGAGGAGGAGGGAAGGTCCTGAAAAGGGAATGCAGAGACAGTGCTAGATAAATGCTGCCAGATAAACCCCTCTCTGTCAAAGTTATTTCCCTGGACAGTTTCTTTGTGTCTGTGTAGCTGGCATAATGTGGCCAAAGCATACGACTGCCTCTCATCACAGTGATTGTGTGTGCACTGCGTGTATGTCAGTATCAAAATAAATAAAGTTGAATTCCATATCTCTTACTGGGATTCAGGTTTTCTTCACACATGAAACCCAGTAACTGTCTTCTACTGGATGGAAATAAAACCATACACTTTAAAAAGCAGTGGAGTAAAACTTACACAGAAGCTTTGATATGGCTGGTTCTTTTTTAAGCCATTTGGACTTGGCATTGCTTCCTGCCAGCCTGCCAGCCTGGGCTGCTGTTGTTTTTATCCATGCTGGAGAAACAGACAGCTTGCTGATGGCTTGCATGGATACCTGGCATTATCTGGGACTCAAAGAAATTGCAGTTCTCATCTTTTCACATGTGTGAGTGTAGCAGTGGCACAAGGCTGAGCCATGCACAAGCATGCGAAAGCCTCTCTTCCTTTTCTACTGAACATTCCCTCAGACTGAGATTACACTACTACCTCCTTCATCCCCTCCCCACCACTGCTCTCCCAAGCCAGTGACCCAGGGCCGTACTGCACCCATTCCTCTCACTCCACAGATGATTCAACCTTATAACTCAACCATTTACCTCTGCCCTTTGTGCCCCTGCCTTGACACTTTAGCCATTCACCCCCTGACACACAGCAAGACTCTGGGAGCTGACGAAGTTACCACCAGTCAACTGATTACCTGCTAATCTGCAGCTTGGCAGCAGCTGGTTGTGTGAAAGCTCTTATCCTGCAGCTCAACTTTTTCACAGAGGGTGGTACGGCTGAACATGAACTCCTGTACAGAGGCAATTACACAAGCTACAGGGTTACTACCTTGACATAGGCAGCTGAAGCCTGCCACCTCCGAGTATCATTTGAAGTATTTCACACACCAGCAGTTGGTGCACATATCTCAGCCTGGTTTGGTAGACTGGGTGTTCATGAGCCTGTCAGGTTGGCTGAGGTCTGTTCTGTGCTGATGCGTATGTTTGTGTGCGTGGTCAAATTGGTTTGTTTCCTGTTTGCAAGCTTGTTGAGGGAGAGGCTGCTTCCTGCAGCATTTATAGGGGTCTTGCATAATGGGATGCTTGTCTTGGTGAAGTCTTGAGGTGCTACCAATACTGGCAGTCCATAGCATGCACTCAGAGAAAATCAAGACATTTCCTTGATTGCATTTGCTTGACTGATGCTCTGGAGTGTGGCACATGGCATTGGATTTGTTGATTAAGTATTACGGTGAGCCAGAAAGTGATTCACTGTGACTTAATAAGATGTGACTGATGTGTCCTGATGTGATACAAACTGAAGTGCTGCAGAAAGATGCACAGTCAGACCCACATGGGGGTAAAACCTAAAGCACTTTTTCTAATGCCCGGTTGTCAGATATTTGACTTGGACAATTACAGATTTGCCACCAACGCTCTGCTGTCCTCAGTCACCACACTAAATCTTCCTAATTGGCAAATACATTAGTGAGAACTGACATCACCATGTTAGTCATTGCGCAAACACGGAGGTTGGCGGAGAGGTACAATCGTTTGGAGTTGTCCATAATTAATCACAGACAGGTAGTTCAGAAAGGGCTATGGGAACAGTCTCCACATTCACTTACTAACACTTTATGATCCAAAGCAGAATCCAGAAGTTATTCCAAGACAGGTGGTCATAAAATCTTGAAAACTAGTATTGAGGGCTGTTTTTGTGGTGCCTTACATAAATCTGCCTGATTTTGACTAAATTATATAGTGTTTAAGGTCAGCACTTCAACTAAAAATGACCTGTGTTGTGTTTAAAAGAACCTTTGCTGCTGAAACCTCCAAATATTTGCAGTATGCTGTGTGCTGAGAAGATGAAGCCTTGGTGGTGCTGAGCTTCCCCTATGAGGAAGTCCAGATGGGTCATTGCAGAAGGCTTTGTGGCTATATGCAACCACCTAGGGTCAAGCAACAACCAACACAAAAGCCTTATCAGCAAATGCATGTCCATCCTGTACCTGGGATAAACAGAAAGCACCAAAACAGCCCTGCTCCATGTAACTTAGCCTGTGTCTCCTGAAGTGCCTGATTCACAGCCATGCTCTGTGTGGTATGGCCAGAATGGCCACTCAAAGCCATTTGACACCAGGAGTCAAAAGCAACAAGGAAAATAACCTCTGTGCAAAAAAAAAAGAAAGGAGCAATGGCAAGTCCTGTGAGAGTTAAAATGCTTTGGGAATATGAAGTAGAATTGGAGAAGGTTTGAAGAGTGCTTCTTTCTGTGTCTGCAAGTGGCGGAGACAATCACAAAGCTGCCTTATTTCTCGTAGTAACTGGTTGTGTCTGCCAGACTGCCTTCAAGTTAGAAAGCAAAGGCTGATTGTGAAGCTGCATTTTAGCAATTTGAGGAGTTTTTGTACTTCATGTAAGAATGAAACACAGGAGAGAAATGTTATTAAACAAAATGAAAAGGAAGGGAAAAAAAATCGCAGGGGTGTTTGTGTCTAGACTGAAGCTGAAGACTAGGTCTTACAGTTCTGAAGGCTACCTGAGACCTGATAAGGCTAAGACTGTGATCAAAACAACCTGTAGGTGATTACTGGCAGATTTTAAATTAATCCTTTAAGAAAACATTAGCATTCATCACAGCACAGCTTTTAGAGGATGGACTCTCTTATGAAAAACTGGGCATGGTACAAGGAAAATCAAAATTACAATAAAACTGAAACTGGAGGTCATAAAAGTCCAGCAAAGAAGCACAGGAAGCTGTCCATGCTGGGCTAACGGCACATGCCCAACTGGGGGCCAGCAGGTGGGAGAAGGTGCAAGAAATCACTTGAAATTATGTCAGTTTGTCAGCTTTACAGGAATAAGGGCAATATGTGCGGTGCAGAGGAGGAAGCAGAGGGTGACTCAGGCAAATGAACACCCCCTTGGAGCAGGAGATAATGTTGCATTAGGCCATTGGACTATCGGTTGGAAAGCAAATGTGTCTTTAACTTTACATAAGCTGAAGAGTATTAAATCCACGTTACCACAAAGAGGTTTCTTCATATTGCAGGAAAAGCTAAGGCGTTGGAGGAAGCCAAGACCCAACAATCTTCATGGTGAACTTACGCTGGGTGTTTCTGAAAAGAGATCTCACTGGAGAAAACCAGAGAAAGGGCACTATTGAGAGGTTGGTCTCATGGAAGAGCCTCTCCTTCATTCAGAGGAGCCTGCCCTGACCCAGATCTGGAGCTCCTCTGGAATAAGCCTGTTTACCAGTCCCACAATGTGGGTGCGTTTTGTTTCTACAATTTCCCCAAGTCTTTATTTCTCAGAAATATTTCTTTAAGTCTATTAGACAGACAAACTTATTTTAATAATCTCTTCCCTATTATCTCTTTTTAAACTAGCTTTAAAAACGTCAATCTTGGAGCAGAGCCTGTAGGTAGCTGTTTCCTTTTCTATTCATCTCCCACCTCATTCAGCACTGGGTCATTTGTTCCAGTGTTTCAGCTGTTATTTTCCACAGTATCCCTCTTACTGGTTTTCTGCAGTAGGGCAATAAGGCAGTGTTATGTCCCCATTCTCACCTTTACACCCCACAGCCATTTTTGTGTACAGCTTCAGTTCTGTCTCTGTTCATCTGTTCTTCTGTGGTTTCTTTGCGTGGAAACTCAGGCCTCCCGGTAGCTGGATTCCCTCCTGCAGAGCATCGTAGCTGTTTATTGGTGCTACTCTGTGTTCCTTACTCTCTCTGATTTTCACAGGGTTTACTTGACCGAACAGTGGGTCTCCAGAAGTACCTTCCAGCTATGGATCCTGTATCTATGTACTTTCATTTCTAGCTGAGTATTTACAGAGGAAAGAAGCTAATGAAGAAAGCAGTTTCTGAAGAAAGGCAGGGAAAGGGAAGAAACATGAACCGCTGGAGAGAGAGCAAATGCTTTTTACGGGCATTGTGGGTAACAAGAACCACATGTGGATGGAGCTGGATGGAAGGAATCTAAGTTGGTGCCTTTTCCCAGTTTTAAAGGAGAAACCAATGCCTGGCTACATGGAGGTGGGAGGCAACAGATATGGCAGGAGAATTGCCTTGGGACCGTCACTGTGGCTAGGGGCAAAAACAGTAAGACTGCAACATTCCTGGAACTGTTCAAAAAGATCAAATCTGAAATAAGAGAGCTTCCTTTTGCTGTCCTCTCAAATTCCTTGTTTTACTTCATAGTGCAAAGTCTCACGAGCACTGGATGAAGACAGGCTTAAGCCTTTTATTTCCTGGCTCTTCAGTGCTTGCTTTGCAACCTGAATATTCTTTTTTAATAGATGTTTTTGGATGTGGTATAAATACTTATAAGCTACAGCTAGACACCAATCAATCAGTGGCATTTACCACATGCATTTGCTCTTTTATCCACACATTGTCCACTAATTCATATCACCCTGAGCCACACATAACAGCTTCAAACAGCTCTTCAAAAAATACAAGGCAAAATACCTACATCTTGCTCTTTCTGCACGTGTTTGTATGTATAAAATACAGTAGCAACTGCCTCTGAGAACAAAGGCAGTGAGATACTGGGGG
>NDXB01021491.1:0-26719 GCA_002631895.1 Agapornis roseicollis | reverse complement strand
GGGGGGGGGGGGGGGGGGGGGGGGGGGGGGGGGGGGGGGGGGGGGGGGGGGGGGGGGGGGGGGGGGGGGGGGGGGGGGGGGGGGGGGGGGAGCAGGGGAAGAGCTCCCAAAAGTCAGAATGTGGTATTTCCTCAACTGTTATATATAATATTTATATTACAATAGTGCCAAGAGGCTCCAGTCAAGATCAGAGTGATGTGATTATGTGAACTTCACAGAAACATACCAAGATACTACCCCTGCCCCAAGGAGAAGATAATCTAAAAGGAAAAAAATGCAGAATATACTAATATGAGAAGGGGTGCATGTGTGAGTAGAGCTGATGAGAGGGAGGGACAGCCATCTTAGAGCTGAAGCTGCATTTCTCTCGCTGTTATAAAGGCTGGCTATCCACAGAGCATTGAAGGCAGGGTCCCTTTTGTAAGCAGAATGATTAGCCCCACAGGGAATTCTCATAGTAAGTGGTTATTCATGAAGAAAGGTGCTTGAGGAGAAGGGATGAATGCTTATCGGTTTCAAGAAAAATTTCTTTGGGAAAGGACTAATAGATTTGAAGATTGACCCTGGATTTTGATGGTAAAGAAGAGACTTTTTATCTATTTGTTTTCTCCTGGATCATTCATTGGAGCTAAAAGCTGAGGAGCCACTATGGCCATTGTTAGAATTAACTGATGGAAATTAGTGAACTCCATACTTCGTCAAGAAGATACTGTGTTTTATGTAACTGGCCGATTTCCCTGCTGCCTTACCACACTGGTTCAGTCAAATCATACCAGCTCTTATTTTCTGTATTTAGTGACTGTCCTTTACAGGTTCTGTCCTTTCTGGCTGGACTGATTGCCCATCATCTGGGCTTCATGGAGACCATGCCAGAAAACTGCCAGGCACCTCACACAAGGCTTTCCGAGCAGAAGGTGCCTGGGTTGTGTCTACAGCAACCCTGAGTGCAGGGGAAATCTGCCCATTCCCAGGTGCCAGGATTACCGTTTGAGCCCTCTGACTCAGGGGCCATTCTGTGCAGCTAGAAGCTTTTCTGGAGAGGAAAGGTTGCTACAGCACTGACCTCCCCTACTTCACTGGTGATATCCAAGGAAAAACTGAAGGCTTCTCTGGAAAAAGTTCTCATGAAAGTAGAAATAATTGTATATGGGATATTGTTTCTGTTTGCACTGAAGAGCTCTGAGGCACGAAGGGGGACTGCTGCTCTTGGGAAAAGCCTCTCTGCCAAGAAGCAGGGCTGCTCATACCAGCAGCAATGAGCTTCATCTTCTGATTTGGTTGCAGAGAATATCTACAGCCCTGCCCACCATTGTCCCCAGTCTTGCAGGAAAGTCTGCTGACCTAGACACCTCCCACTCTGTGCTACTAAAATCAGCTGTGTGGTTCTGGTTTTTAATGCACTGATGTGTATTTTGATAGTTTCTAAAGGCGAAACCCATGGTGTACAGCCACACTAGTCCAGATATTGATTAACTATGCAATAAAAAGTATACATTTTATGCTGAGGAGTTATAAGTAAATCAGGTTTCAGGCCCCAACTGGCATAAAAAGCTGCAGGTATCCATGGAGCATCTTTCAATGGCAAATGCAGACACTGTGCACTTGGCAAATTCTGTGCAGTGGTGCAAGATCTCCCTGTCAGGGTCTTCAGAGGAATGTGACACTGTACACAGTGTTAATGGGAGGATTTTAGCCCTCTGAGCCCTCCAAAAATCCTGTCTGTGAAAATCTTACACTGAAAGCAACATGGTGAAACAAAAGCACAGAGAAGGCTATTGCATGGGGGCATTAGACTGAACTGAAAGCAGTTACCAGGTTAACTTATCCATAATACCTATTGATAAAATGAGTAAGTACACATGCCATGTGTTTTCCTAGCTATGGAAATGAAAGACTGTCCAGATATGAGGTGACTGACTACATCTCAGTCTAGCTTTTTAGATGTCAATGTCATACAATCTCTGCTTGGATGATCAAAAAAGGTGATTTGATTCTGTCACAATTGCTGTCTGCAAATAGTGAAATTGTGTCTCAGTCAGGGAATTGTGGCTACCCCACCCCTGGAAGTGTTCAAGGCCAGGTTGAATGGGGCTTTGAACAGCCATGGTCTCAAAGGTTGCCCAAAGCCCCATTCAACCTGGCCTTATGGAAGGTGTCCCTGCCCATGGCAGGGGTTGGAACTGAATGATCTTTAAGGTCCATTCCAACCCAAACCATTCTGTGATTCTGTGATTAATTTGGTGGGAGCTGGTCCGGAGAGCTTGTAGGTGCTCCTTGCTTTTTTTTGAAGAGATCTATGTACTATCATGTATTCTAGGCTGGGAAACAGTGAAGAAATGGACCTGAGGAGGTTGATTTTGTTGAAGGCTGCATACTTCTCCAATTGATGGTATTTAGGGGTGATGGCCACAATTGCAGCCTGTTTTGACAGGGATGATACACTGCAGGGACTAAAAAAGAAACCTTTTGAACCTCAGTTGGTGGCGATTTGCCACACACTTCATCTATAATTGTCTTTAATCCTAGCCACTTTTCCTGTCTGTGGTGAAACATATTCACATTCATCCCAAACAAGTAGAAATGTGGAAGCAGATCTGGTGTTGCAAGCATTAGATTCACCAAGCAATAACAAGGCATCAGAAATTGTGTGTGTCGATTACTTTTGAAATAAAGGATGACAAAATAGATTAATTCAAGGGAGAAGTCATTGCAATTAATAAGCTGTCAATTTGTGTAATGAATGCAGCAGAACAAAAAGGTTATCTCTATAATCAGTGCTGTGACCCTGATGCCCTTCGGGCACAATGGCTCAGAAAGGTTTTTTTTTCCCCAAATGTTGTAATCATTCAGAAATAAAGGTATGGTCAGAACATACAATATTACAATACTGCAAGACCATATAACTGATTAATGTTAAGGTAGGATAACATTTTGCTCCTAAAGCTTTTTTCTAATTGAGTGGAGTCTCTTATTTTATGGCATAACTACTGTGTATAATAACTAGCTCTGATTCAGTACTTTAATCACTGGATCATACAAAGCATTTGATTTTGTGAAGTAACCACAGGTGAAATTTCCTTGTGCTTCTGACTGTATTGTCTGAATAATCTAATGTAAGGTGTGATATGGCCAAACCTGCTCCCTAACTTCAGACAGTTTGGGCTACTCACATAAAATAAGTTCTCAGGGCCAAAGACTGCATTGTAACTAAAACAGCAATGGCACTGGTAGAAACAAGGGTGCTTTTGAGGAAAACGGCACATATTCAATGAGGCTGGACTCCAAAGTGCATTTATGTTGCATGATAGCATGACCAGCAGGTCAAGGGAGGTGATCCTGCCCCTCTACTCTGCTCGCATGAGACCTCACCTGGAGCATTGTGTGCAGTTCTGGTGTCCTCAACATAAAAAGGACATGGAGCTGTTGCAACAAGTCCAGAGGAGGGACACGAGGATGATCAGGAGACTGGAGCATCTCCCATACGAAGACAGGCTGGGAAAGTTGTGACTGTTCAGCCTGGGGAAGAGAAGGCTGCATGGAGACCTCATAGCAGCCTTGCAGTATCTGAAGGGGGCCTATAGGGATGCTGGGGAGGGGCTCTTCATTAGGACTGTAGTGACAGGACAAGGGGTAACAGGTTCAAACTTAAACAGGAGAGGTTTAGATTGGATATAAGGAAGAAATTCTTTCCTGTTAGGGTGGTGAGGCACTGGAATGGGTTGCTCAGGGAGGTTGTGAGTGCTCCATCCCGGACAGTGTTCAAGGCCAGATTGGATGAAGCCTTGTGTGACATGGTTTAGTGTGAGGTGTCCCTGCTTATGGCAGGGGGGTTGGAACTTGATGATCTTAAGGTCCTTTCCAACCCTAACTATTCTATGATTCTATGTTCCTGTGATGTGCTCATCTGTAGATAGCAACATGCACTACATCTCACAGCATATCAGAGGCACCAACCAGTAGCAATTTCTGTGACATTTCCTGTAGAAGAGGAAAAAGCTGTCTCACTGTAATTGTGCTTCAAAGTCAACCAACTGTTGTCATTCTGACCCTTCATGTCTCTCCTCTTAAGACATCCAGCATTTCTGTGTATAATGTGATCTAAATAAAAAGAAAAATTATGAAAGACTGCTTTCCCCCCCTCTATTCACAAGTATCATTGAACATTACAATTATATCATCTCTATAAAACCTGTCATTAAAATTGCAACATGTATTGCAAATATTGCACACATTTCTACCCACTACATCATTAAATCAATCACTCTGAAGTGTATAAATACAGATCTGACCAAAACAAATAAATATTTACAATGAGGACTTAGAGCAGTGCTGTGTAAACCTCATGACAAATACACCATACCAAGTTAAATCCACAGGAAGTTTAAAGGCGAAGATTTTCTTCCACAAAGTAGCTCAGTAAATGTCTATAAAGCTGTGTAAGGGAGAATGTCAAGAAAAACCAAGAATCTGTATATTCTGTGTAGAACAGAGTAGCCAGCATCTCTATACTGGGTAAACTTTTGGGTTACAGATGAACAACCTATTCCTAAAGGACCATCTTGGACGTGTTTCCACAGCCTGCTGTCCCTGCTCAGTACTGTTGTCAACGGAGCTAGATGTGAGCAGCATACATCAAACCATAATGCAGTGGGTTTCTTAGCTGTTCTGGGACTATTCCTGATGAAAATTCAAAACTAAATGATAAAAATTAACTTACAGAGCAAAGTGAAAATTTAAATTACAGTGGGGCATACGCCCAGCAGCCCCAAGTGGTAATCACTGTTTGCGCACTCCTGGAGACCTTGTATTATCTTTCTGTCTTGGTGATGCTTCATTTTGTCTGCCCATTGCCTCACACACTGGAACTGGAAGAATACAGAGGCTTTGGTTCAGGTATTAGGAAACTCTTGGTTTTCTCTTCTGCTTCCCTAGGGCAGAGCCAACGTATTGGTGGGTTTGATTTCAGATGAAATAAATTTGGAATATTTTACATTAGTTGAATTGTTTGCTCCTTTTTTTTTTTCTTTAAATAAACATTTTCTGATTCCTAAGATGGAAAGTTTGTGAGAAGCTTCATAAAGTGATAGGCCTAATAGTACTGATCTCCTCCTAGTGTAAAAGCACACTCGACAAAGAAGCCAATAGACAAAACATTAATTCATGCTACAAATTAAATGTCACTACAATCAAAACACACATGAAAGAAAAAATTCTGCAAAGAGCTTGTCTTGGATTTAACTGTGTTGCAGTCTCTGTGTGCTTATGTTTCACCTTGTGTTGGCATATTCCTCACAGAGCAGCAGTGCTTATCCATGTGCCAATCTGCAGGGGATACCAGCTCTCCAGGGGCATGGATGGATTTCTGCTCAGTGTTGTCAGTCACCTGAATTTCTCTGTTCCCAGGCATGCCAGCTTGTGATTCCTGACATCACTAGAAAAAAAAAAGCACCAGAAAAAGACACAGCTGATGCTCCTCACTTGCATTAAGGTCCTGGATCTCTCCAGAGGTTAAGTATCGTTAGGAATAATGCAAATGGTGCTATGCATTTGTAAAGCAGGTGAGAGAAGAGAATCAAGGCCTCCAAATATAATCAGTAAGATTGATTATTAAGCTCCCCCAGTTACTACTTGATTATCAAGATCCCCAGAATGAACTGGGTAAAAGAAAGCCTGGTTGAGAGCAAAATACAAATAGTCACATGAAGGCAAAACCAAAGCCCATTCTAGCTGGAGGGAGCTGGTGGCTGCCAAAGGCTGGGGGTGAGTGTGAAAGACCTGCAACGAAGAATATTGTAATTCCTCTTTTTTGCATGCCTGATTGATGGAACTACAACAATAGAAACAAAAGATGGCTTGGATGGGCAGTGAAGTAGCAGAGACAGGCTGACACACCTTGATACCAGACTTGCACAGCTGCACATATGCCACTGCTGATCCATCAGCCCAGCATGCTGCTCACAATGACTGATCAATCTACACTTGCCATTGCTTGATGTTAGCAGCAGCAGATACTAGGGGAGAGAAATATTCATAATATACTGGAGGGTATGTTTTTTGTTTCCTTTTTATGTTTCCCTTCCCCCTTTTTCCCCCCTTGCAGAAGAGCCCTGTGGTTTACAGCAATGCAAATATAGCTCCACTGGCTCCAAGGACCACGTCTTTTACTTAAGTAAAATTCTCATGGACTTAAAACCTGGGACATTTGTGTCCCCTTCACTCTGGTAAATGCTATGTTTTTTAGTGAGAGGCTGGGGAAATGAGCAAGGAAGAAAAAGCAGACTGAGAACTGGTGCAGATACTGACTGCTATGTTGAGGGGTTGCTTCAAATGAAAAGGAAGAATGGCAAAATACTGATATAGAGGAGCTGCTGCAAAAGGATGAGGCAGCCTGACCTGCCTGCTCTCCAAGAGGAGTTTTGAGCAAATGATTTGTATTGAAAAAATATTTTTCAAAATAATTTGTAGAGTCTAGACAATAACTGTCACATGAGAGAGACTGAAATTTTCAGATCAATAAATGAGTTTGCAGCAACCCTTATTTATATTAATAACTGCTGGAGTCCACAGACTCGGCCCTCATTCAGTAAAGACCTTCTTCAAATCATTATCAGACTCTTGGCCCACTTCTTCTCTACAATATACTATTGCTATGAAGCAAAGCAAATTTCTGTTTGACCATGCAATCAAAGTAGAAAATGCTTAAAAGCTCTATACTATGGCTAGTGCTTGCTGCTAATTTGGATGTAGTTTTGTATTGGGAACCCAGTAGTATTTTTAATATTCAAATACCTTTGAAGAATAGCCTAAAATTTGACACAAAGGAAAAATAAGGAAAAAAGCTGACATTCTAAAATGAACCAAGTGCCCATTCATATAAATGGGAATTTTGTGCTAACTGAAAGGATAACCTATGCATGTTATAAATCTGCAAGTTTTATTTCATTTTGCACATGTATTTAATCCATCTGTAAACTGTTCATTGGACACCCCAGGACAATGCTCTCTTGGGAACTGTAAGGTATGTGTATTCAACAGTGGAGAATAAACACAAGATTTTATTACAAAATGCCACTGCTGCTGCTGGCATGAGTAATTTGTGCACCTGCATTTTTAAAATGTTTCAAAGTTTTTCCCCTTTGTGAATTCAGCAGCAACACACATTATCTTCCAGGCTGCCACAATACAGTATTTGCAGACTGGGTCACGTCAGCCCTTGTTATCCAGAAGCCACTGTTTTCTGAGCAAATAGCAACTGAAAATGACAGTGGTTCACTCTAGACAGGGGAGAATAAGAAAGTGTTTCCTTATGGCCTAGTAATGTGTCTCTGCAAGATGAGCAGCGGCTCAAATCCAAATTCAGAGTGAGGTTTTGGAGAGGACAGAGGCCCAAGCAAACATGGCAGGGATTGAATGTATCAGAGCAACACTTCCTCCAGCAGTTTGTCCCACATTCAAATACACTCCTCGTTGCAACATGCCTGGATCTGCAAGCTTGGGGAATGAGAGGCTGCGTCTGGAGACTGAAATACACTCTCTGGCATAGCATTGCACTGCCAAAGTGCTGGGCCAGCCATGGATATCATTAAATGGAGAGTCCTGAATAATTACTACTGTGCTTTAAATACACCGTCACCTTCCGAAAGACTGAGTACCCGTGGGACCTTGACTGGCTGATCAAGGTTTGGAGCAGGTAAGGGAATTAGGACATTTTAGTTAGTTTAGGCTTAGTAATTTAATTTTTAATAGTTATTCTGCAGGTGTCTAAAGTCAGCTCTGTATATACATTTTTTAAGTAAAAATTTCCCTTGTGTTCCCTGTAATCTCCCTGAAATGTTCCTTGATTCTCTCAGAACTCTCTCATTCAAATATGTAAAGTGTATAATTCCAAGCAATCTTACGTATTTGTACATCTTAAAGTCATATTATCATCTCAAAGTCCTATATCATACAATTTCCCCATTTGCAATGAATCTTAGGCAAAAAGGGATTGTGATCTCATGTTGTATCAGTTTGATCATCAGAGACTCTTTCCAAGGGCAGTCACAAGCAGGTGAGTTTGAAGTGTGTTTATTTAACTGATATTGCAAATGCTAGGGGAGGAATGGCACAGATGAAATTGCCCTGGGTAAAGTTCTGTTTCCTTGATTTGTCAAGGCTGGAGAGGCAAAGCAGCACAACCAGCTTGCAGCTCCCAACATCTCCATGGCATATACACGTTTTGAGAATGAGATTTGAATAGTTGTGTGCAAGAACCTCCAGCTCCATGGAGATGCACTTGGTATTTCAAAAGGTGTGTATGTGTAGAGCTAGGAAATGCCCAGTTCTGCCTGCAAAAGGACAAACATGGCAGGAAATCAGACACATTTGCCGTGAGAGCTAAGTGTCTGCCTCTGATCCCCACCTCTATCCATACACAAAACATGTTCAAGTCTGTATTTACTGCCAGTGCCCACAAAAACCTGAACCGTCCATTCTCCTTCAAGTGTTATTGCAGATTAGGATCATAAATGTAGAACCTCATACTTTCCCATTTTCATTGTGGAGAGATGGAATGAACATTATCAAGTCATGAAAATGGAGAGGAATCAGGGGTATGATCCTGTTTCATAGAATCGTAGAATCATAGAATAGTCAGGGTTGGAAAGGACCTTTAGATTTCCTTAAGGTTTTTTTCCTTAAGTTTCCTCTAAACCTGCTTTCAGGGCCATTTAAGTGTCAGTTGCCATTGAAAAGGCCTGGGCAACAGGTGCTACTGAGACACTACCTTGTAAATGAGTACCACCGCTTTACTGGAAACCCCTCCTAGAAGCAGGGCAAACACAGCTTCCCTGCTGCTATCAAGTACCAGCCCAAAGTGGATCAGCTCTACAAGTGGAACCTTTCTCAGACATTTTTATCCCCTAATTAACACCTTTTAGACATCCGTGTGTGTGTGTGTGTGTGTGTGTGTGTGTGTGTGCACCTGTGTATCACAAGTTGGAGAGAGCAAGCAACTATCCCTGTGTTGATCTACAGGGATAGTAAGGGTACACTCAAGGTAGGAATCAAACCAAACCTGTGCTGAGGACGGCATAAGGAGTCATGCAGCTGTTCTGTAAGTCTGTATTCAGAAGAGTTTCACTTAGACACTGGTTGCCTGGTCTGATAGCTACTAAACCCATTAATGAAAAACAAACCCCCCTAAACCCAAACCCAAAGAAAGTTGTGTGTATGCAGGGAGAATAAAAGACTCCTGGAGAAGGGAGCAAACAGGCAAGACTGCAGGAAAAAGAAGTGGGCCAGGCTGTGGTTGGAAACCAAAGAGTGAGCAGTGATGTCTCTTTGTTGGCAGAGGGAAATAGAAAGTGGAGAATGTTTAGAGAAAGAAACGGGGTGAGGAGGGAGGCTTCGTTTTACTTGTAGCATTCACACAGCAGTTCCAGCTGGTGGTGCAGCAACATTTTCAAACACACTTCGGGGTGCAGAGGACATATCAAGCTGGTTGGGCAACAGAAGATCCCCCCCACTGCTTTGCTCCCAGCCACTATGACCCCTGCTAAGGAGTGGTTATAGCCAGAAGCACCAGGTTATAAGAAGATTCGGACATGTTAGAAAGAGAAGGCAAAATCATGGAAATGGTTGAAAATGGAAATAGCTGGGTAAATAAACCAGCTTGAGGAATATGTTTACAAACTAAACCTTACAAATAAAGAAGATTTTCCATATCCTTCCACAGCACTGATGGCTGAGAAAATCTGAGTGTGGCCAGTGAGGGGGAAGTGGCCAACCCTAATATGCATTTTTTGGACAATGCAAAGAACCCAAGTTGGACAATATAATAGAGTTGTGACAAGGAGTAACCACCCAGTGATGAAATAGCGGCACATTGAGCAGAAATGACTTTCAGTGTCTATAAAGTAAAGAAAAATGGAAAACAGTGAAAGAGAGAGAGAGAAGAGAAAGTAGTGTCCCTCCAGATGAGACTGAAGCCTAACTTCAGTCTCTAAACGTCTGACTGGAAAGTCTGACTTGTCTGCACTTTGAAGTTCAGAAACACAAACATAACCTAATTTTGTGTGGAATTCCTGAAAATGCAGCCAACCAAAAACCCCAACAAGGGACACATTGCCTGAATTAACACAGTTTGCACAGGACCTACCAAAATAGTACCTCACATCACTAACACCTCCCTCCGTGGTGGGCTACTTTTGGAGAGCTTATGTGGGGAACAAAGACTGTCAAGAATGCTGCTTAGTGCCGCTACTCCCAGAGAATCGATCCTGACAAATTCACAGTCTGAAGAAGTGTGTTAAGTAATTTCAAATAAATACGTTTGAAGATAGTGCAATCTGCCCTCAGATATTCCGCAGGCAGAAAAGTAGGCTAAATTCATCAGATTAATTATTCATTGCAAATTCTCTCAGCTCTATCATTGAGGTCAACAGCTAAAGTGCCACTGAGTACAATGGGACGAGGTCTCCAAAAGTGGTTAACACTCCTTTACTCCACAAATATGAGCAGCTTTGCTAGTTTTTGTGGGACTGACAGAAACACCCAAACAAGCAGAGGTGTGTGCAAATAAGCAGCTTTATTTCACAAGCACTGACTTCTGTTTCAATCCATGTGGGACTCTATGTCCCATATTCTGCTCTGAGCTTTATGTTCAAATGAACCCAAATTCTCAACTGTCAGCTGTGTTAAAATATATACATATATATGAATATAGATACTGACATATATATATGCATATATATACACACACACAAATATGCATTTATTTGTATATATTTACACACATTTATAATGTGGTTTTGCATCAGGACTTTCTAAAATCATGATTTTGATGCAAAACCATAACCTAACTGACACTCTCTCAGAGCTTATGACCTATTTGGTAAGCAAAGTCTGAACTTCTTGGGTTTATAGCGAAACCTGAAAGTTAGTCAGTTTGTAAGGGGCAGGAAGAATGGTTGCATTGCAAATGCTTTACACAGCTGTTCAAATGAAAACAGAACACTTGAGGCCTCCATCTCAAGAATCACCAAGCTCTTTGTACTCCACAGAGGTCTTTCAGTCAGTACCGTACACCTGTATTTTTTAGACCCATCAATTATGTGTCTGAGCAATGCAATTATAACTTAAGCCATACTCTCTGATTAAATACATCAACCCAAATTCATGTTTATTTTAACTGCTGCTAGTTATCCAGCCCAATCCAGCCTCCAGAACACATGAAAAGACTTTTTCTAAAGTGTTCCTTCATTTTCCACTCTCCCCATGTAAAACCAGAGTGAATATTTTTACTGGGGGAGGGAGAAGAATAAAAATAAACAGGGGAGGAAATGTAATTGGAGGTGGCATGAAGAACATGGCCTCTCTGCTTCTCTACTGTTAAAGACCTCAGGGGATTTAAAGGCCACAAATGATGTAGGTCTTCTTCTTGAACTTTATCTGCTTGGGTTTAGTATCACTAAATGTGTATTAATGTCAAAGATTGTTTGTGTGGATTATTTATAAGGCATTCACTTCAAATTAGTGCTGCTTAAAGTGTGTGAATTCATAACTTGCCAACAGCAGATGCAGTCTGCAGCAACTGAAACAGCAAGAGGCTCCATAGATGTATATAGAACAGCTGGATGCAGATCAATAATAGAAACATTAACCGTGATATTGTTTTAGAAGCAATTCTTTACTTTGGAGATATATTTTATTCCACATTAATGGTACCTTAAGTAAAATGATAGAAGACATGTAAGGATGCATCTCAAAGTGGTGCACTGGGACTTGCATGCTCTTGCCTGCCTGTTACTAACATAGCTTCTTGTGCTGTAATTCTGCACATCTCCCTTTCATCACCTGCTCTGCTGCAGGGACAACTGGACCTTGCTGTGAGCATGTGGGCTGTCAGGCCACTTCCTCTAGTACAAACTAGCCACCTTGTCATGTGGCATCTACAGGTTTTAGTACAGGTTCCATGGCAGTTTATCCTATGTGCAGAGGGACCAGGACTTTTTCTGTATCAGAAGAAAGAAGAGTGAGCTTAACACTGCCTGTCAGTGGGAGTAATGCTGTCTCACAACAGCAACCATGTTAAGAAAAGAGCCCTGATGTGACTCTCATTAATGACATAGTAGACATCAAGCTCTTTGGCTGAGAGTATGAAAAAGTAAATTTTCAGTCACCTTTACCTCACTTGACCATCTTCTCAAATGGGCCAGAAAGGTGTCTATATAACCAAGTAAAAGTCACTTACCTAGAGAAGTGCTTACAGATACTAAAAGTCATAGTTCAAGTTTTTCAATATACATTAACTATGACTTTATGAAATCCCAGAGTCACAGAATGATTGAGGTTGGGAGGGACCACTGGAAGTCTTTTAGTGCAACCTCCCTTCTCAAACAGGGTCATCTAGAGCATATTACTCAGGATTGTGTCCAGACGGCTCTTCAATATCTCCAGCGAAGGAGACTATGCAACCTCTCTGGACAGCCTATTCCAATGCTCATCACCCTCACATTAAAGAAGTTCTTCCTCATGTTCATGTAGAACTTGCTGTGTTTTAGTTGATGCTTCTTGCCTTTTGTACTATCACCTGGCACCACTAAGAGTCTGGCCCCATCCTTCTGACACCCTCTCTTCAGGTGCTTATATATATTGATCAAATACCTCCCTGAACCTTCTCTTCTCCAGGCTGAACAGGCCCAGCTCCCTCAGCCTTTCCTCATATAAGATGCTCCAGACCCTTAATCATTCTACTAGCCTTTTGCTGGACTTGCTTCAGGAGCTCCATATGTCTTGTACTGGGTAGACTAAATGCTGCCAAGGGTACAAGCAGGCATACATTGAGAATATATATAAAATATATGCAATCCTAAATATTCATCTGACTTTCTCAGGTTTGATCTGAGTCTTGTTTGGTCAAGCCATCAACTCAAGTCAATTTGAGTTTTGGACTGTTTTTCCCATGAGTTTGGGGAATGTATCCAAGACCAAGGTGGAAGAACTATACTCTGCTGGACTCCACACTGTGGCTGTTTCGCATATCCCCTCTGCAGCCCAAAACCAGTGGATAACTTAAACTTTCTTCTTGCTCAAACAGATCACTAATTTTGGGGTCCAAATTTAAACTTAGTTTTCTATTGAGCATGTCAGATGGGCTTTGGCACTGAGCCCCATGATACTGGAAGGTCTGCATTGTTTCCAGCATCTGCTTAAGGAGCATCTTTCCAGTCAGTGGCAAGTTAATCAAGCGGAAATAGTTATATTTAGTTACATATTGCTAATTTTTGTTATAGTCAGGCTGCCTTTGCACAGCCAGACATGTGTTCAGCAGCATAAGCTCCTCCACTCTGACCAATGACTGACACAGCCATGAGAAAACTGAAAGATACAGCTACCCCTTCAAAGCAGTAATTCATCAGTAATAAGCAAATGAATTGTCTTTGTAAGTGCTTACTACTTCCCAGCAATGCTACTTTAGAAAGTTTACAGAAAACCAGCACTGGTGCCCCATACATTAGCTTGGGAAAGAATTTTAGTCATATCTTTGAGTTAACTTTCAAAGACAGAACATTCTCACCATCTCATTCCTCTCTTTCCTCCCCCACTTGCTCTCTGTTGCCTCCCAGTCTCATTCTGTCCTACTCTTTCTTACTCTTCTTCTTTCCCTTCCTGTAGTTTCCCTGACACCGCACAGCAATACTGAGTCTTTCTTGGGCCTTCACCGCTGTATCTGGGGATTTTCCTCTTCTCCCATTTAGTTACTTTTGCTTTCCTCAACCTTTTTTTACATCCTTCATTTTTCACTCCAAGCTGTATCCCTCTCTTTCTCTTTCATTGCCTCCTTACTTTGCTCTTGAGAATAACTTAGGTTTTCACTGAGAGCACAAGCAAGGCCCAAACACTTTTGAGAAGTATTTTGAGGTGCTGAGTGGGTGTTTGTTTGTTCCAGGGCTCATTTTCTTTGTTGGGACCTTGAGGATTATCTGGCATAAGCAACTCCTCCTTTTGCTCCATAGCTGCTAGCAGCCATCCTCAGACCTTCCTCCCAGCACACGCATCCACATTTGTTATAGGCTGTATTTATTTAGGGCTATAGACTGTACTAACAGCGTGAACCAGCAAAATTCAGAGTTCACCCTCAAAGATCCTGGGTGCCTCTCTCCTCATAGGATTTCTAGGGGAGGTGTGGACACTTTGCACCTCCGAGGAGCTAATCAGGACCTTGTAGGATGGCACTTCCTGCAGTAGGCATTGCTACATTAAGCAATTAATAAAGATGATTATAGCTCAGAGCTAAATATGGTATATTATGGTGTTGTACTTCACTTATATTACCCCCATGGCAAATGAGTCAGAGACAGTGATATGTATTTTTGAGGAGTGACTCTTTATGCTAATTAATGATATCAATATGCACATGGCGATGCTGGTATAATTAGTACAGTGGATAGCACCAGTATAAAACAACAGAAAGAACCTGTCATAGAGAAACCAACGCAGTGGATACATACTTCAAGCTGCTTGAAAATCCTGTAGCAAAAGCCAAGGAGGTTCAGTTACAATCCCCTCAACCTGAGACGAGCTCACCCAAAGCTTACAGATGTTTTGCTAAACCAGGTGAATGTGGCGAATCATTTGTTTGTTATGATTTGGACAGATGTATGCACACTGAATGAAATCTGAGATTACAAATTAGCTGATACAGAGGGAGCTGGTTTGGGGTTTGTATTGGTTTGAGGCTGTATCTCAGAACAGGCCTCAGAAATTGCCAAAACCAAACCAAACAAAACTGAAGAAATAAACTGTCTGTGGAAGCCCTGCAAAGTCAGTCCAAGGTGTTTCAGACAGCTGTGCTAAATATGGAAAGAAAAGTCAACACACAGGCTATCAGCTCTCTGTCAGTTGATATGCTCTTCAGGAAATAACACACAGGTTTTAGGGGCCAGTTCCACAGCTGACAAAAATTGATGCAACCCCACTGAAGTCACCTGGGGTGACAGCTCACATAAGCTACATCTCCACCCCAAAATCATTTACACTTTCATTGTTCCAATGTCCAAAAGGAACGAAGCTGAAATGAAGAGTTTGTGTGGTCATACGTTATCTTCTTTGAATCAATGTGGAGGATTTCAAGATCTTTTCTTTGGTCTAATGCCCCACTCTCCATTTACACAATCATAAGGAAAAATCATAGAATAGTTAGGGTTGGAAAGAACCTTAAGATCATCCAGTTCTAACCCCCCTGCCATAAGCAGGGACACCCCACACTAAACCATGTCACACAAGGCTTCGTCCAACCTGGCCTTAAACACTGCCAGGGATGGAGCACTCACAACCTCCCTGAGCAACCCATTCCAGTGCCTCACCACCCTCACAGGAAAGAATTTCTTCCTTATATCCAATCTAAACCTCTCCTGTTTAAGTTTGAACCTGTTACCCCTTGTCCTGTCACTACAGTCCTAATGAAGAGCCCCTCCCCAGCATCCCTATAGGCCCCCTTCAGACACTGGAAGGCTGCTAGGAGGTCACCACACAGCCTTCTCTTCCCCAGGCTGAACAGTCGCAACTCTCTCAGCCTGTCTTCATATGGGAGATGCTCCAATTCCCTGATCATCTTCGTGTCCCTCCTCTGGACTTGTTCCATGTCCTTCTTATGTTGAGGACACCAAAACTGCACACAATGCTCCAGGTGAGGTCCCACGAGAGCAGAGTAGAAGGGCAGGATCAGCTCCCTCAACCTGCTGGTCACGCTCCTTTTGATGCAGCCCAGGATACGGTCGGCTTTCTGGGCTGTGAGCACACACTGCAGTCAACTCATGTTCATTTTCTCATCGACCACCACCCCCAAGTCCTTCTCCGCAGGGCTGCTCTGAATCTCTTCTCTGCCAACCTGTAGCTGTGCCTGGGAATGCTCCAACCCAGGTGTAGGACCTTGCACTTGGCATGGTTCAACTTCATGAGGTTGGCATCAGCCCACCTCACAAGCATGTCAAGGTCCCTCTGGATGGCATTCCTTCCCTCCAGCGTATCCAGCGAACCACACAGCTTGGTGTCATTGGCAAACTTGCTGAGGGCACACTCAATCCCACTGTCCATGTCAGCAACAAAGATGTTAAACAAGACCGGTCCCAACACCAATCCCTGCGGGACACCACTTGTCACTGGCCTCCATCAGGACACTGAGCCATTGACCACAACTCTTTGCGTGTGGCCATCCAACCAGTTCTTTATCCACTGAGTGCTCCACATTTTGGCCACAAACTTCTGGTTGTCTGCACATGCACATGGGCAGGCCCAGTATGTGCTTACATTTCACTCAGCAGGGGTTCTTTCTTGCAAAACACTTCAAAAGTCAGTGGTCTGTCATACACTTTACCTCCCAGTTCAAGCCAAACTCTAAGCTGTCAGGAGAAGAAGCATCCCCTAGTATATTTGTACACAGCCCTGACAGAGTGGTACATAATTCCCACTGATGCTCTGGGTATTCTTATTAAAAAAAATCAAGGGCACTGGAAGCTTCTATCTCATCTCAGAGTGCCTAAATTGTTCAATTTATTTTTACAAGGGATCAAGCCCTTCACATCTATAAAATCTGGGCACACCGCACCTAGTGAGATATAAATTGTTAACCTGGAGTTCTCCCTACAACCCCGCATTTTCGTTGAATCTTCAGTTACAGGTTAAACACTTCAGGTTAATCACTTAAACGTTTGTGCAATGAAACTGCAATGATTTTGTACAGAGATCATCTGCAGTATGTAACAGTACCCAGAGCTGTGAGACAATTTAACAAAGGTCTCTACCTGCTGCAACACCTTAGCACAAGGGTGTGATTTAAAGGTAATGTGGCAGGTTTAATGCAGAATTTCCCTGCTTTTCTAGGTTTAAGTCTCAACCTTAATGGTATAACTTGCATTGACACTGTTTCAGTTTGTTTTGACATCATAATTGAGTCTAATCTCCACAGACTTGCACTGCAGTCTTATTTCCTATTGTAGTTTCACAACGTAATTTTACCCTAAGAGCACTGTATTGAGGTCTTCTCCAAGTCATCGTTTGAAATCACATTGTGAGTTCAGTATTGCCTCATAATGGTTTTGTAAGATGGTCTCCAAAGATCCTCCCTGCAACAATTTGATCATCTTAATCTCAAATTGCAATGACCTCACAATGCCATAAAGCAATTACCATTACAAACTCAAATGTTCTTATGTAGGAACTTCTGTGCTGCCTCATTAGGTGACACACTTTGCTGTGTCCAACCTCTTATTTAAACACAGCACACCTACTGGATATCCATTGCCCTTTTACATTTCAAAATTGGGCTGGAACATGCATTTTATTACAGTTCAATTTTTTTTTTCACTATAAATGGGCTGATGAGAATCTTCTCTAGCTGCACATTTTGTTAGAGCTGGGCTGGGTTAGCTGCATCCAGATATGGATGCCACCACTGCTGGAATTTTATTCACTCGCTGACCATAAGCCAAATCACAGCTAGGAATTCGCTTTGAAACCAAAATAACAGAACTCTGCTATGCTCTATTGTCACCTGACACAGCTTTACTTCCTCACTGCTTTGTTCCTGAAAGGGCTTGCAGCTGGGACATTGATTTCTATTTTAGCAATTCTTCGGGGAAGTGATGGCCAGCACAATTCCTGTCCCTTTGTTAGACACCCAAGACAGTAGAAGCTGGTGATTTGTGATGGGAGGTAAAATAGGCTGCTCTGGCTTTTATACTCAGAAATCTCAGAACTTTTTCAGCTATTTTCCAGGAAAACCTTGGGCTTATCTAGGACATCTGCAAGACCAGCTCTTGAGGACCTCGGGGTGCTTTTCTAGCTTGACTGGGGAAGTTAGACCAGCTCTATTAGACAAGGGAGGTGGGTCAGGCTCTACATGGCTCTAGAAAATGTGAAATTGTTAAATTCTAACTCCCCTAACTCACTTTTTATTTCATTTCTGACCCTCTACAGGTGTATTTAAGATGGTGATTTTACAGCCTGTGGAACACTAGAACACACGTGGTACACTGTGAGGACAAAGGCCCATTACCACCACTTGCAGCCAACTTTCAAGAAACAGCTGAGACTTACAACTTCTTCAGCTCAGAGGCATACTCCTGAGAACATGTTCATTATTTTAATTCAAGTCTTCATTGCTGGCTGACTGCCAAGTGGCCTACCAGATGTCTCTCTCTTTACTATGGTAGAAGCAGATTATGATGTTCCAGCTCATTTTTCCTTCACTGACAGCCTGGTTCCAAAAATGTGCCAGACTTTAAGGGCAATATTTTCAAAAGCCAGGTCAACTCACAACAGTACACCAATGACAATGCATACAGATACTACAAAACCGTATGATAGGCAATTAACTCAATGTTATTTATGCTAGTCCAGTAACTTTGATTTTGTTAGGTCTTTAACACTGATGAAAAGGGCTGCTAAAGTGCCATTCCTGGAATCTGGTGAATAGGGCAGAATTGGAACTACCACTCAGAAAATAAAAGGTTTTGGCACATGTAGTTAAAAGAGAGAACCTGAATCTAGCAGCTCAGAAAAAGATACATCTATACATACATATATATATATATGAAGATAACTATATGAAAAGAACTACAAGTGGATTTAAATTGCACTTTTTTTCAAAGCTATTAATTGCATTACAGGCATGGATGCATTTCTTGTGTATGTATTAGTACACACAGATCCCAACGTCCTGTTGTTGAAGGGTCTTTTTTGTGTCTATTGGCTCTCTCTCATCTTCCCCACCTCTGAACTGAAAAGTTTCACAAAATACAGGCTATTCTCTATCAGATCAAAAGTCTTCAATGAACTTGCAGTAACTGGTTTCAAGGGAGGTCTCAAAGTCTTGCTACTTAGCCAAAATTTTGAAGACCTCTAATGCCCTGAAAGAAATGTTTCTGATAGAATTCTTTATCTCACTATAGGAACTTGCAGCCATGTGCCATGCCTTTTTTTCCTGGCCTGCTCAGGTAATCTCAACTACTTTCCAACTCCTCACCCTTTGAGTATCCTGTGAAAGTCCCATCATGAATGAATACATATTACATACTGTGGCTATGCATCCTGAAGAACATTGTGCATACCAAAACAAGTAGCTATAATGCAGTAAGAAGATTTTTTCCAGTTTCTTTCTATTGCTCTTGGTGTCTGCTGTCATCTTTACCATGGTCCCCGGTATGTAACTTTAAGATTATTTTTCAGTGTCCAAGCAAGGTGCACATCCTGTATCTCTGTCTCTCACTTTTAGATGGAAGGACTTCATGCAGTTTTCTTTTAGTGAAATGCAATTCTATAGAAATTAGAAACCAGTATTATATTACATGGTACTGCTGACTTGAAACTTTTAATAGGCCACATGGCTTTTGAGACTCCTTGTCTGCATGTGTTCATGCAGTTCCGTTTCCTAGTCATGAACTACCTACTGGGCAAAAAATACCTATTATGTTATCTATCTGACACAGGGAAAGGTTTTGCATTGTCCTGTGTCAGGACACTGGTACAATACTACTTGCCAAAACTTCAAAGATCCAGCATCATAACCTCTATACAACCCCCTGATAAGAAGCATCAATTTTACTGTGTTAAACAAGGGGCTTGACTGGAAGAAGGGAGTGCTTTGTTAATAAACTGTATTGTCTGAACAGTTTTACTAGTGTGAAGACCCTTGTACTGATGATTTATTTTGAAGTTCTGGGTATATTAACTTTTGCTAAGAGCTGAGACTAAAAACTTTATGGGGAATGCTACATACACTCCAAAGACCGACAAGAGAATTTAAGTTAGATGTGATTAGTATGAAGAAAGTTACATTTATTATACTCTTATGTATAATTGATCATATGAAAGGCCTTTTGTAACTATAAAAGAGACAGCACATTAAATTGTTTTACCCTGAGGATTATACAAATTTGTAGAAATCGGATTGGAATATCAGCCTATTGGTTTCATTGCCATGGTAAATCATTAAGATGTTCTATGTTAATCATAAATCTTTGTATCTATTTATTATTAATCAAATAGCTCCTCCCAGCTGCTGCTTTGCTTCATCCATCTGAGCCAATCAAACCAAAACCTGGTAGCATTAGCTCTGATGAAGAGTGGCTGCATACACATAATATGCATGGCACATAGCATGGATTATACAGTGCTAGACATGGGGTATGAGAGCTGATGGGGTGTTAGCTCTCCACGGCAGGGGGGCCTGGTTTCTGGATTTGTGAGAAGGCATGCCTCATTAGTAAGATGATTCATGGTGAAAGGGAGTTTAGCTGGGAATAATTTAGTGGTTGTTGTGGTGGAATAGAAATATAGTTTGGGGCAGAGAGGTTATGAACCTGTATTTATTTGATACAGACTTGCATGCGGACCTGTGTCAACCTGCATTCTTACCCATTTCAATTTGGAAAAAAGCGTTGCAAAAAACTCTCAACTCACAGGTAAATAAAAAAAGACAATCTGAATACTACCTAACTTAATGTTCTTGTAATTACTGCTATCCAAGCTTCTAGGCAAAGCTAGATGGCTTTTAGAGCATTTCTGAGCTGGTATGCCTACACGGAGTGGCGGTTCATTGCCAAGTAGAAGTCAGTGATATAGCATGTTGATTACTGCCTATTTCCTTCTACTATATCCTGTGAGTGTAATAGTATCTGACATATAATTTTCCCAAAACTGCTGAAGTTGACATACTATTTAGATTTGGCCCACATTTCTTCAATTAGCAGGAGTATTATAAATGATGTACTGCTCCAAGCCTTAGACACTTCTTGCTCATGCCATACAAAATTATGTAAGTGTGGAAACTCATTTTAAGAGGAAACAAAAGTGTTACTCAAAGAACTAGATATTTGCAGTAGTGCAATAAGAAGATGGGAATCAAGAAGAGCAGCAAAAATATACTCCATTCAAAACTGAGCAATGAACTCCATTACTGTGACAGATTTTCCTTCAGCAACTTAAAGTCTAAAAGCAAAACATCCCTACTTTAGTTTTAGTGAGGCAGTTTGCAAATGTAAACAGACATCTTTCAAACAATGGCAGGTTCACATTTCTCTTTACAGTTTACTGTGAAAGTAACTGCATAATGGGGAAATATGCATAGAACATACATTGCACACTGTGATTTGTAAAACTAAATAGAAAAATTCTCACTGTAGGCTGATGAGATTAGTGGTAGATTTCTTACAGGTGAGAAGTATGGCAGCAGTAGTCATTCATGTGTTGTTGCTTCTCCTCCAGCATGTTCAGTAAGCTCTTGAGTAGTGCCAATGGCTGGTCGTCTCTGACACTCCATTAGTCTCGAACGTGTTCGTGTTCATGGAAGCATCAGCAAAAAAGAAAGCAACAGGTTAGCTAAAGATGGTAGAAATTTCCTATGCCATGCAAGTGATTCTTTTCCATAGTTCCTGTCCTGGTTCTCCATTTTGCTTCTATTTCCTGAGATGAAGTTTTATGTAACTAAAATACTAAAGTAAAAGCTCTGAAAACCAATGGTGTTTGAAATATATACATTGGTCTGTGTAGTTCTACAAGGTATAGGAACATGTGCTTAAACTGCACAGGTTGTAAGATCATGTCTTCTTTCTTTTCCTTTGTCTTTCAGTTATTTCTTTTTCCCTTTTCCTTCCTTTGAATACTGAATAAGTTCAATGTGCAAAATTTAAAAAGCCACCTTTTTGAGCATCCGACATCGTATTTTAAAACACAGAAAGAAGGGAAATCTTTGTAGCCTACCAAACATACAGTATTATATACAGGGCTGAAGGAAGAATAAACAGGTTAGTTTTCTGCTCCCTGTTTTGACCCATCTGTATTATTTATTTATCCCAAAATAATTCACTGCACAGCAAAACCACCACTTCTTTGTTCCCACACAGAGCCTGAGCTTCCACACTAGACTTCCTTTGCCAACTGATACTGTTGTGGCAGGCAGAAATATATGAAAGTAATATGTATTCCCAGACTGATGGCTGTGACTATCGAAGATATTTTGCCTCTGTCTTTGAAGATGCAAGGGGAACATCTCCTAGTAGAATGAGAGTGCTTCTGCAAGTGGAGAAGGTGTCAAATGCTGAGAAAGCTGTTCTGTGCTGTAAAAGATGTCTAATGATACAGATGATTGTGTCCTTCCTACTGAGGGAACTGGCGATAACTGCCCTTCCTGGACACCCATTTTTGTCCTGTACTGAATATTTTTAGCAACAGCCACTCTCTGGACTGCCATGGAGCTGAAGCATGTACTTACTAGTCACACACCTCATGGTCTAAACTTCTGCTCCAGGGCTCCTCCGTGCCTCACCTATTAAGTAGTTTGGAACTGGGTTGGGATTATATTCAAGTAATGCATGGAAATTCCTCATTTTACATTATTTGTGCCTTCATTTTAGGTTCTGTCAGATATTGGCTGCATGCTGCTGTTGTTCTGGTGGTTTGAGAGATAAAATGGAGAGACGCTCTTCCTGAGTCTTCGCCTTTTTGTGCTGATATCTTCTGAAATCAGCACTTTCTCCTGTACCTTTAGTATTTGAAGCAACTTTAGTGTTGATTTTGCTTTGTACCTGTTACCATGTTTCTAAGAAAGAATGTTTTTCTGCAGTCTATTCTTAAAGCTAATACCAGTGAGATAAACAATGAAATATAAAGAGTGATACGTCCCAAATTGAAGCCTACCTTGGGTGCTGGTTTGGTTATCAAAATATACGACCTGTGTATCCCAGAGCTCTGTGGAAGAGATCCTCTAAACCAAATCCTGTCACAAGCATAAACTTGTGAATAATTAGTTGTGAGTAAATGGATAAAAAAATTCTCACAAAATGCCAGGTGTGTCAATCTAACAAAGGCAAAATTGGTAGAAAAAAATAACCACATTCTGATCTCATTTATACCACTGAAAGCTCTGAATAAATCAGAACAAGTCAGGTTTAACTCCAGGGGATCTGAAATGAGAGCTGGATGCTCAATGACTGAACATTTTAGCACTGCTCAAGTAGAATATACAATCATTTTGACTCCTTGAAGCCCAAAGACTGAGTTGTTCTGACCCATCAGCAGAAGATTCAGGCCAAGAATTGCACCAGTACCATTCTGTCTCTACCAGAGCTTGAAAGGGCATACAGTTATCAATGGTGCTGTCAGCAAGCATATTTGAAACCTGCCTGCCTGACTACAACTGTGCCTGGAACTGCATCTTGATGCCTCATTCTGCATTTTCCTGCAGAGACAGGAAGCATGTGGATACATGCACACTAGCCAACTTTGGGATTTGGGCATGCTCCTGATGAATAAAGAGGATGGCATGATGCCTCCAGAGGCCTGGAATGCAGGGCAACAAGTTTGCTCCAAAACAAACGTCATGTACAATGTATTGTATAAGGTTAGTTTGGTTTAGCTGGGTTGTCAGGGTGCTGCCTGGTAAAGATGCTGAAACATTTAGTACCCTAAAGCTAAATGGTGGTGTTTGAAAGTCCCCAGGCAGCATCTCTCTGATGCCATGTATGGTAACCAGAAATAACCTTATGAGCTAAAACTGCATAACTTCAGCTGTGGGAACAGCAGAAGTATAGGCATTGATTGCACTGGTGGCAGCAGCATGCTGAGACTAAGAAATTCAGCACTGAGATCAGTCCCAGGTTTCAAGTACCCAAGCAGGTTAAGGAGATCATGGGGATTTGGTTGGGCCCATCATAAACAGGCTTTCTGCTGACCTAAGAAGACAAAGGTAAACCTGGATAGGGAGAGACAATATTTTACAGTGCAGGCTAGAAGGCTTCTTCCCCTTTCCTTTTATTGACTAGCTGAGTGTTTATAGTTAATCATTTTCAGATGGAGATCTACTTTACAACCATATCAGCACAGGAAGCTGCAAAGAAGCTCAAGAGATGCGATCACTTGCCAAACTCTGAGGTATAGAAGTTGTTAAATTAGGACATGTGATAGGTCCAAAATGGACTAATTTATGTTACTTTGAACATCATTCTAGCCTTTTTAAAATGTTTTCCCCAATTAAGCTGTTCAGGCCACAGATCTAAATAGCTGTCTGCACAGGCTGCCAATTGATTAATTCCCTAATGATGGATTGAAGCTACAGCTTTTGTTTCTTAATCTCTCTTTTCTCCATTAATGGCAAATCATTCATAAAACAAATCTTATAAATATAAGTAAACACGCAGTAGTACAGGGGACAGATTGCATATAAATTTATTGCAGAGCTAATTTTTGATTGCCATTAACGATTTATTTTTATTATTATTACTATTGTTTTCTCTCTTCTCACAGAGCCACAGGAGTCTGCTAGGCAATTTTCCGAACTTGAGCTTATGCTTTTCATACTGTAGCCTACAAAGAGCTTAGATGGCTACCCATGCAGAAGACACACTGAGGATGCTCTTCAGGGGGAACTTTGTTAAATCAAGGTTTTTGTGGACAGAAAGTGGAAGAGCATACTATAAGGAGATAAATGCCTCATTCCTCTGTTGAGCTTTGTGCTTGTACTGCATTTGCAACAACAGAATCTGAGTGTCAATGAAGGAAGATGGAGGAGGTCCATGCAAGCAATGGGAATGTCAGAGAGAATAAATGTGTCTTGTCCCTGCAGTAGTCTCCTCTTTGGAAAGAGTCCATCATCCTGTGTAATCACAAATGCCTGGGGGTTGTAGGAAGGCTCTTAATCCCCTTTGGATGAGCATGATTGGAGGAAAGACTTACAATTCAATAGGTCACACAAGTGAAATCTGGGTAGCGGTTATTAAGGAAGATGTGGAAGAGGTCTGAATAAACAGAGAGGAAGGCTGAAGAAGCATTAGTGAGGAGTATCTCTAAGTCCTGTTGCTGCAGACAAGGCTAACTGTTGAAAGCCTAAGAAGAATCACATAGCATAAGAAAAATCACTGCTCTGAAGTGCATCACTCAGCCTGCCACCTCTGTGTGTCAAGCTGCATAGCATAAGAAAAACAAAGTATGAGAACTTAATTAATTTAAGAATTAGAAGAGCTGAGAAATGGGGCCCTTCAAAAGTGTGACCCAGATAAGATTCACTGTACTCTATAAATCATCCATTATTGTTTAGAGTTTCCTTTCTCTACACTTGACCTTCATCATCATTCTTTTGCCTGGGTCTGGGTGTCATCACAGAGCTGCTGGATATGTGGATGGAAGCACGGGAGACACATTCAGTAGCATTTCCCTGACTGCTTTCATTTTTATGGAACAGAAAGCAAATAATGAAAACTGAACTGAGTCTGCTGTCTAAAATTTCTCTGAGCACCATGTGAGGTAGACAGCTCTTCAAAGAGAAGAAAGTTTAGCTTGTGACACTCCCAATTAAGCCCTTCATCTTGGAGATAATTAACCAGTGTTAGAGGCTTTCCAGTCCTGGACAGCAAAGGATATATCCTCCATCACTAGATGCCTGTTTAAGAATGCAATGCTTTTCCTTACTTGTACTTGTGCTGGGAGTGTTAGCATTTGCTGACACAGTGAATGCATTTGCAGACAGGGAGTTACTTCTGTACATAGCAGACTTTAGTATAGGCCACACCTGGGAAAAACTGTGGAGTCTCTTCTGGCATAGGTTTTGGTGGCTGAGAGACAGAACACAAATGATCTTTTCTTCTGGACAAAGGAGTGGGAAAAGGACCAGACTTTGCTCCCTGCTATAGCACTCTAAATCCAGACTATCTCTATTGAGTTTGCTTTCAAATGCCCTTGAGTATCAGTCAGTTTACCACAGAGTGGGGAGATAGTGGGCTGTGCCATCTTGTATGTACACCCCAAATCCTGAGGCTGGCTAGAGGCAGGTTTAACCCCTTGTGCAATCCAGAACAGCCTCAGGGCTGCTCTGGGTTGTGTTGTTTCTTGACAGTCTCTCTGGGGCTGCCCTTTCCTGGCATGCCTCTGAAATGCCACCTTGGAGGAGAAGCAGGAGGAAAGGGTGAGGGGGAATTGTTGCATACACCTATCCATTTACCTATCGACACACACTATAATCCAGTTCAAAGTTGCTACAGTTAAGACAATTGCTTGGAAACATGTCTACTGAGACAATGGTGTAGGAAAGTGGTATGAGGACCCTATGTTTGGTCCCATATATTTTCTGTTTGATTGTTCGTGTTTTTTTAAGCAGCATTTTATGGGGTTTAAACTAATTTGTTAATTTCTTGGTTTTAATGTTTTATATATGCTCTGGGAGCAAGCTTGTCTTATGAACTGGCATACAGCCATGGCAGAGCGAGTACACAGAATCATAGAATTGTTAGGGTTGGAAAGTTCCACCTTCCCCCACCATGGGCAGGGACAACTCACACTAAACCATGCCACCCAAGGCTCTGTCCAACCTGGCCTTGAACACTGCCAGGGATGGAGCATTTATCGCTTCTTTGGGCAATTCATTCCAGTGCCTCAACTCCCTATCAGGAAAGAATTTCTTCCTTATATCCTTCCCCTGTTTAAGTTTGAACCCATTACCCCTTGTCCTGTCACTACAGTCCCTAATGAAGAGTCCCTCCCCAGCATCCCTATAGGCCCCCTTCAGATATTGGAAGGCTGCTAGGAGTCTCCAAGCAGCCTTCTCTTCCCCAGGCTGAACAGCTCCAGCTTTCCCAGCCTGTCTTCATACGGGAGATTCTCCAGCCTCCTGATCATCCTCGTGGCCCTCCTCTGGACTTGTTCCAACAGTTCCATGGCCTTTTTATGTTGAGGATGCCAGAACTGCACA
>NDXB01021490.1:50608-57322 GCA_002631895.1 Agapornis roseicollis | reverse complement strand
GGCCTGTAGTCTCTCCAAGCCATGTTTCAGCATTACACAGGCTCTCCCTTGCTTCTGCAGAATAACTGAGCTTATTTAAAAGCATGTAAAAAACCACCAAAATAATCCAAGAAATCTGAGTTTTGGAATGAATCTGTGGAAGAGGCAGCAGTCTTGGCTTGAGTGAGTACAAAACTTTGTGCTCCATCACCTCACCTCCAGACTTTGGATCAGTGGAGGACATCACCACTGCTTTGCAATGGGGTGACGGGGACCAGCCAACTGTAGCTGCTTAAAGGCACATCCTCATCCCAGTCAGGAGCTGCTGGGGTAATGATCTACTTCAAGGGTATCTCAACCACACCTCAGGTACAGGGCAGGAGCTGACCTTCACAGCAGTCTGCATCACACTGGCATTAGCCCCGGTGTCACCTCATTAGGAAGGAACTTAGTACACCTTAAATCCCATCCATCCCTCCTGACCCCGCTGCAGTGTTTTATATCCAGCACAAAACAAGGTAACAAAGCTTTGTTTTGCTTAATAGAAAGTTATTTCCTTTCTCATTACAGCAGCTGATAAATCTGGGTGCTATTTTTGTGGATTTTATTGAGCCTTCTCTTATTTTAGCCTTAAAATTCAGCCTTCAAGACTCCACTTCGGTTCCATGGAACCAAAAGTACTTAAAACTGCAGTAATGACAAGTTACCATCTGCATTTACCAAGGACACACTCGGTAACTTTAGAGCAGGCAACAACCAATCTCCAGTATTTATACCCAAATGATCTATTTGCATCCAGAAAGCAGAGCTGCTGTCATGCCTGTGTTGGTAAGAGGAGACTGTGGGAGATGAGAAGAATATGTAGGCAAGAAACTGGGAGCTGCAGCCAAGCCAGCTCCCAGACAGCACTGAAGACACTACTAGAGCCTTCATCAAGCCAAGGCTGTCGTGAGTCAGGTTTGTTACACTTGGCAAGCCCAGCATGAATCCCAGCCCCACAGCAATGCAAGGTCATTGCTATTTAAAAATAGTAATAATGAAAACATAAAGCCCACCAGCCCCTGGTCATAGTGAGTTTGGAAACCTGGGTCCACTGCCCCATGCACACTTCTGTCCTTGGGCTTTTATTTCATCTCCATCCAGAAAAGCCCAGCTCTCTTTCAAAGCAAAATGAACAATGTGGGGAGTTGCTTAGCAAGTTAAAAGGAGTGTGTGTTGGCAGCTGGTGAGAAGATACAAGAACTCCTAACTGTGCCAATGCCATGGGGGGAGGAGGAACAGCCAACGCTGCAAAGTCTCCACTGGTTTCAGGAACAGGTATAACAAGAAACTGCAAGACAACTCATATGAGAAAAGGAAGATGAGACATGACTGTACCTTGACAGCAGTGACAACGCTGAACAGTTTATTGTCATTTACAGAGCGATCAGATTTAAAGCTCACCTTAACACATGTTCACCATTGAGGACGAGCAGCACTGTTGCCTTGACACAGTACACTTTCAACACACTCTGCATTCATCATTAAAGCCAGTAAATCTCCACTCTGAAGCTCAGCAGCAAATTATCTCCTGATATAATATGCCTAATGAGTTATTCTCTGAGCATGTGGACAACAGATTTAGCACCTTGCTCCGGAGAAGAAGGGAGGCAAAGGTTAAGGGCCAGAACACAGTTGAAAGCCGAGGACCACTCAACTGCTCTGGGATATTTCATCCAACACTAATCACTTCATCTGATTTTAATTCCTGACACCAAATCAGCATATAGCTTTTCAAAGGGAATCTTGTCCTAGATTGCAAGGTAATCAATCACAATTAACGGGGAAACAAGCTTTTGCAACGCTGCCATGCCTTGTGAACCGAACAGAAGGCCAGAGAAGGTGCTTTAGAAAGGCCTTTGAAGTACAGGCAGGCAGGATAATCTGGGAAAGGTCGCTCAGTCCCTTCTGTACCTCCAAGAGGAGGGAGCAAACAGCCAAGTGTTTTGCTTCTCCAGTGCATGAGCTGAGTAAAAGTGCTTTTGATACCACTTCTATTATGACCCCTCACCCAGGATTAGCACACTCCTCTCCCAAGAGGCCCTTCTCCACTGACATGCCCTGTTCCAAGGGAGCCGTGCTCTGCCCCAGGCAGACAGAAATGACACTTGCACTGAGATGATCTTTTGTAAAACCAAAGAAAACTGTTCCAGATGTAACTCCACGTCCAGAGACAACGTATGATCTAGTAGCTATAGCATTAACCTCAATGCAGAGAGATGGGGCGTTGAACACCTGCTCAGAGTCCCCATACAGCCAACTGAAGCAAGGAAAGGCTTCCGAGATGTGGATAAGTGCTCATAGCAGCCCCGCTGGTGTCTCACAATAAACTAGGAGATACTTTGATTTTCCAGGGGACCCAAACCCCACAGTTGCCACAATCCCCCCACGCAACAGTAGGCAAAGGAGTTAGTCTGGTCTGTTTTAATAGGAAGTTAACTGCCTCGGGCACAGAGCGGCCCCAGCAAAGGGCAGGATGCCGGGACTGCCGACACCACGGACACAACACGTGCAGAGCCACAGCACAAGAGAAAGGCAGGCTCAGGAACACATGACCTCACCCAGTGAACTGGCCTTGAATGGGAAGCCTTTTCCTTGGCTGGCTGTGCCAGCTCTGAAGTCAGAGATGGTTCACTAAAAACCCTGTATCAGCTTTGAACTAACTCCAGCACTTCCACCATCTCCTTGCATCTTCCGCACAGAGGTAAGAACTGTTCTTCAGACCATTTCACAAAGTCTGTCTGAAGGAAAGACCACCTCTAGTCTGGCACTGGCTTAATTATTTACATACAGTTAATGAATACCAGATTCTCCTCCTAAACTTGTACAGGGTGCATAGTCCTACAGTCATTTGGACTTTAAATCCATCATCGGACTGTTAGGAAGTGCACCAAACAAGCCTACAGGGAGGATTCCATACAGAGGCAGCCCGGTCAGCTCCGGGCCCCTGGAAGAAGCTCAGGTGGCAAAGCAAGACAACCCAATGCCTTCAACACGATCCCCAGCAAGCACAGCTGTCTGGAAGTAAAGGGAGACATTTTGCCATCAAATTTATCTCAAAGGAATCGGGGACAGGCAGAAAGCCACACGTTCAAAAGCAGGTTACCATTCACTTTTCCTCTGTTCTCCAGAACTAGAGACACTAAGGCAACAAGAGATACTCAATTAAAGTGATTGGAGTTGGAGTTATTTTTCCTGATGTTGGAATATTTTTCCTGATGTTAAACGCTAAGGATAGCAAAGCAATGAAACACACTGAGGCAGCTCCATGGTGTTGATCTGCTCTGTTCTCAGGTCTGGCTGAAGCAGGACAGCAGGTGAAACGACCTTTTGAATTCAGATCCAAACCTCTGTTCAACAAGAAAAATACAGTCACCTCCAAATTCAGTGCAGGCGACAAACCAACAGCAGGATTTTGTAAGCAGCAGAGATCACACTGCACATTCTCCTCACCCAAAAGAACAATTTCAGTGCCATAAACCTAAACCAGAATGGCAGAGCAGGCTTCCCTCTAATCTGTGCCTCATGCTTCTCAGACCATACAGTGCTGCTGGCAAGTACAAACCCACTGATGCCAACTGGGGCTGGCTGTGCCTATGCACTGGTCTGAGCGTATTCCACAGGGCAGAGCAGGTCTCCCACCACGGTATCTGGAAGCGAAGTTACAGCTGTAGCAGTGGCCTCAGCCAGCTCTGAAACATGCCTGTTCAGTTACTCACAGGCAGGGTGCCAGAGCGGTGCTGACATCAGAAGGGAAATGGTAATTTTCAGGGTTTCTCTTAGTCAAACCTGGATGAGATCTCACAAGTGAGTGCAAGGGGGGAAAGTCCTTGTTTAACGCAGTCATTCTGCCCGCGGGGACATTCCAGAGGCCTCCGAACATCTCTTTGAGAAGAGTCACACACTCTCTCTGGATGGAAAGCCTACCCCAGGCCAGGAGTTGACATCGATGACCACCAAACCACTCCTCCCAGCCACATCCCAGATGCCACCACCACATCCCACCAAAACCATCAAAGTCCTCTCTGTTCGCTGAACAGGGGCATGCTGCACACAGAGGGGCCACCACAGCTTCTCCAAGAACTACTCCCCAGGTACAACCTGCAGCTTCTTAGGACAATCTGGGCATAATGTAAATCATCCATGAGCAAGAGGATGTTACTGCACAAGTTTACTATGGAAATAAAGAGGGAAGAAAAAGGGAAAGTTCATAGCAATTGAGTTTGTCCTTGAGTTTCAATGACTATTGCTAACTTCAGGAAGTAAGGACATGCTGGTTTATCACATGAAAGGCCAGTAACTGCAAAAGCTGCTGCTCCATTGCAGGTATTTACACAAACTGATTTTTCACGGGAATTTTACTGGAATTAACACATACACGCTCCCATCCTCCCATAAAGAATTGTCTTTACAGAATGACCCAATCCTCTTATTTGCTCCTGCCCACTTGTCCCTTTTTGCTACCCCCAAAACCCAAAAAGAGCACTATTAGAAATGCCTCCCTGCAGTTATTGTACTCTGAACATATAAAACCCATATGTTCTGTGAGTCTGAAGTAGCTTTTATTCAGTTGATCTACCATTATGTGGCCTCCTTTACCTCTCGCTACACGAAGTTCATGCCCACGTTGTGTAAATACTCACTGAGCTCTCACTGAACCTCAGAAACACTCCACAAAGAACACCACTGGCAATCCTGGAAATGCTTTTCCTGATGTAGTCCAACAAAACTCCAAAATGCTCAAGCTGCACGACTGAACTGCCGAGTTGTAACACTGGGAGCGTAGGTGCACCAAGAGTAAGAAATGGAAACCCCTCCCTCATCCATATGTTAATACATATTCTAATCCGATTAAGACACTACAGGAATGGGTAAAATATGTACATGAGCTCAGTCCTGAGAGAAGCAGCTCCTCCTGTTCCAGCCCTGCTTCTTTCATGCTACGCACCTCCAAGGGAAGGCTTAGGTGCTACTTCCTTAAGCACAGAAGTCTATTAAAAAGGGTCTTAATATACTGAATTAAACCCATATAATAAGAAAGAGAGATAGACTCACACTTAAGAGCACAGCCTGAGCTCAGAAGATGGATATCCCACTCTCTGCCCTGACCCAGCCCTGGTGCCTCACCTTGGCAAGTTCTCACATCAGCATCTTCATACAACAACCACTGCAAGAAGAGGAAAACCTTGCACTCCTCCTCTGGACCAGGGTGAAACAAGAGTGTGCCTGAAGCTTCCTTTCTCCAGAGCCTGAAGAACGAGAAGCGCACACTCCACACAGCAGAGATGACATGAGATTTATGATTGGAATTTTACTGGAATCACTTGATAAACACAGCGCGGCCTTCCCCGAGCCCACAGAAAGCACACATGCTCTCTCTTCGGGTGACCAACTCCACTGCTTTTCCAGCCACCAAACTGAGGAATGGAAAGGCATCAACTCCTCTCATGGCATCCAGGAACAGGCAGGGACCCGGACACAGCACACGGCAGCTTCAGTCCAGCGTGCCAAAGAAAACTGCTTTTTGCCTTCAATCCCACCTGTCAGTCACTTCTAGCAGCAGATCTATTGCTCTGGCAAACAGACATCCAGTATAGTTTTACCACTGCACATGCATAACCCCCGGAGAGTTTAAAGGTTGGACTTGTTGAGATCAGCACAGGATACAAAGACTTTTGCAGGACTTCTCAAAACCACTTTTTCTCCCCCCAGAAAAGACGCATTTCCTTTCTCTTCCCCCACCAGAACAAAAGGAGAGATTATTCTGCATCTTGCTGATGGCGTACGGACCCTTCCAGAAGGAAAAGCAATGCTAAATACTGACAAGCTTATCATAACCCACCCCCCTCCTTTCCAATTACACTTCCCTGCCTTTGGTATCCGCTTTGCTACTGCTGCTACTTGAGAGTTTCCAACATTCTTGGCAGGAATTGGGCAATGGCATGCTGATGAGCTTTTCCCCAGAGCAATCCATCACACAGGAGTTGCAATTCAGAAAAGAAGAAATCAAACTGACTAGACAAAGAATTTCAAATACACGGAGTGAAAACTGCAAAGGGCATCCTTCTCCTCTCGTATTTTCATTACCGAGATCACACAATTCCCATTCAGAGGGTAAAAACTGCGTTTCTGAGTTGGCAGCATGCCTCTGAAAAGGGGAGGAAGAAAAATGGTGGAGAAGTCACATTTGAGGGAACAGATCAAATAAAAGGCTGCACTACTTAGCTTCATTTTAGCCATTAGTTTCTCTCTGAAGGAAAGCTGTTGGGCTTTTTAATGTGATTGACATGGAAGACTCTTAATAGGGTCTTGTGTAGGACTTGTGACACGGTGTTCATTGACCAGGCCTCTCAAATGAAACTAGAGGAAAAACCCCAAACTACAACGAACATACCAAGCTTATGAGAACAGGAAAATCCAGCCAGAGCAGAACATTCGATTCCCATGCTTTCCCCCAGCCCTGGTTTCTGGTGTTATTTAGGAACAGGGAAGAGGTTCTGCCTCTTGAGCAGTCACTTCAGGACACATCTGCTGTAGTACATAAAAGGGATTAAACCGGACAGTTTAAGAAACCACTAAGCACTCGAAATCAAAAAACCCAGGCCCAAAATGAAATGTAAAAACCTCCCAGAAATCACATTTCTGCCCTGCAACCTACAACATGATTACAAGATACACCACAGGTAGAATTCCCCC
>NDXB01021490.1:28108-45608 GCA_002631895.1 Agapornis roseicollis | reverse complement strand
CCGCAGCGGCGGCGGCAGCAGCCTGGGCACCGCGGCCGTAGGGCTGCCCGAAGCCGTAGGCTGGCGGGGGCAAGGCGGCCGGGTGGGAAGGGGGAGGCTGCTGCGGCGGCGGCTGCTGCTGCGGCGCCCCCACCCCGTCGCTGCTGCCGCCGCCACCGGGCGGCTCCGGGAGGTTATTGTTCAGGGTGGCGGCGGCAGCGGCGGGCCTGGGGCCCGGGTTCCCGTTCGAGCTCTTCAGGTCGGACTCGGCCCCTGCGCCCCCTCCGTTGCTCTCGGCCCCGTCCTGCAGCTCCTTCCCCGTGGGGCCCTCGCTCTCCGCCTGCTTCTCGCCGCCGCCGCCGCGCTCTGCCGCCGCCTCACCCCCCGCCTCCTCCGGGGGACAATCCCGCTGCTGCGCCTCCGCTTTCTTCAGCTCGGATGGAGCCGGGGCGCCCAGGCTGCTGGCGGCGGCGGGGGCGACCTGAGCAGCCATGATCCCCCCCCTCCCCACCCAGCCACCCCCCCCCGGACCGGTCCCCCCCGAGCTGCTCCCTGCCTGGCCGGCCGGCGTGAGGCCTCGCTGCTCTGCTGCTCCCCGCTCAGGCGGCGGCGGGCTCTTCAGGGCAGCGGGGGCTCATTCCCCCCCGGCCTGGTTGGCGAGGCGGGGAGGGCTCCGCTGGGCTGGGCTTCCCGGGGCCTGGCCCCGCTGTACCTCCTCGGTTGCAGCCGGCGGAGAAAGGGGAGGAGGAGGGAGTGGGGGGGAAGGAGGAGGAGGTATGGGGGGGGTGGGGGGGACCCGGGACGGGGCTCCCGGTGCGGGAGAGGCGGGAGGGAGGGAGGGGGGACACGGCGGGCGGGCGGGCGCCGTCCCCGGAGCCGGGCCGGGCGGCGGCGGGGCCGGGCTGGGCGAGCCGCGCGGCAGCTCCCGACTCTGGTCCGCCGAGCGGGGCTCACTCCGACACGAGGCTCAGCACTGCCATTTTACCCAGCGCCGCGGCCGCCTGCCAAACCCGGAGCGGAGCGCGGCGCGGCCCGGACGGGAGCCTCCCCCCCGTCACAAAGGAGGAGCGGGCCGGCCCCGGCCGCTGGCGGCTCGGCGCGGCGGAGGCTGCCGCACGCAAAACCCGCAGCGGATCCACGGAGCCGAGCGCGGCCGCGGGGCCGGGCCGAGCCGAGCCGGGCCAAGCGCGGGTGGGGGGGGGGAAGCAGAGCTGGCGGCGCGGGGGGGGGCACTTCCCTNGATCCACGGAGCCGAGCGCGGCCGCGGGGCCGGGCCGAGCCGAGCCGGGCCAAGCGGGGGGGGGGGGGGGGAAGCAGAGCTGGCGGCGCGGGGGGGGCACTTCCCTTCCTTTCCTTTCCCTTCCATTCCTTTCCCTCCCCCTCCCCTCGGCGGGGGGGTGGGCCCGTACCTGTTCGGGGCACTTCCCGGGGCAGCGAGGCGATGTCCTCCAGTGAGAATCCTCCAGGAGAGCGGCGGGGCCGCGCCGCCGGCTCGCTGGTATAGGCAGGGAGATGGCCCGTGGGTTAACGAAGCGCCTCTTCTTTGTCCCTAGAAATTCCATTTAGAATTAGCCTTTGCAAACTGTTAGCAGTTGTCATTTCCTCTCCTCGCCAGCTGTGTCCCTCTGGATGCGGCCTTGGAAGCGCTCCAGAACTGTAACTGCACACAGGGACAGCCAAGAAAGTCCGGTTCCGCTCCTGCCAAGGCGAGAGCAGTGGGCACAGAACCAGGGACTCCCTCAGGGCAGCTGCATGGGGAGAACCAAAACCACCTGGATGTGTCTAGACACAACAGGTTGAGCAATGGGACAGGATGCGCTGGCAATCACAAAGGGCAATGTCAAGAGGTGAACCAAAAATTAGGCCATGCCCTGCTGCAACTGTTTCAGACCCCAGTTCCCACCTCCTCCATCCCCACAGCCTTTCCCAAAGTGGGAAGAGGGAGGAAGCATACCTGGATTGCTGCCCCAAACATGGCCTGTCCTGGGCCAGCAGGTTCTGTCCTGGCGTAGTCTACTTCAAATGGCATGGGCCTGATGCGGAGCATGGAAGATAGAGAAAGATGAGTTAGTTGGGTTACAACAACCAAGCTCACAGAAATGGGGACACAGTGGCCTGGTCAAAATGGTGGGGCCCATGAACTGGGCAGGTGTCTCCTCTGGAATGTGGAAAAGTGACCTTTAAGGAGAGAGTCAAAAGATGCTTCTGAGGCCTAAAACTGCCGGTTTAGAACATCACCCCAAAACAAAACACGGGGCAGAAGTTACCCCCATTACCCACTCTGTGAGGAGGGAAGCAAATGGCTTGGCCCAAGCCTAACAATGGGCCACAGCAGGAGAAATCCCAGTCCCACAGCCCAGGTCACAGTGCAAGAAACACGAGTCCAGTGCAAGAGGTGATGCCCAGGGCTGGTTGCCTGTGAAGGATGAGTTGAAGATTTAGGTGTCTGCTTCTGTCAACTGAACCCTCACAGTCATCACAAAACTTGCAATATAAAATATTTATCACCTAGGATGCAGGTGGTGGAACAAAGGGGGTTATTCCAAAGCTGGGAAGTAGGAGGGCAATAAACAGCCACATTTTAAATGTATTTGAGAGCAATAAACTGCCCTTGCAGCTCCTGTTTTGTTCCAATGGACTATGCAATGTGGAGCAGGTTCCATCCCACTAAACAGGCCAGAAGGTCTTTCCCAACTACAGAAAGAAAAGGGTAAGGAATGGTGACGCTGGTATTGTGATCACACTCAACCACAGCCTCTGTGAAGGCTGGAGCTCTGGTACAGTGCTGGGATCTCACATGGGTGGCTCTGTGTGTGGACCACAGAACAAAGCCACCAAGATACTCCAGAAGAGTATGGAACATGCTAGAACACAAAGTTGATCTGCACCCTGTATTCAGAGAGCTTCTGGTACTTGATCTAACCCCAGGTTCTAGAAAGACAAAAAAGCAGAGGGAAAAACTCCCTCTCCCCACCAGGCTGGACCCCCACAAGTGAGGCCCAAAGGCTGTACTTACATTGATTTATGCTCTGGTGGGCTACAGTGCCTAAAGAGACCCAAAGACTCATTTTCAGATGTTTCATTTATGCTAAACGTAAGGGAAACAAAGATCAAACTGGAGAGATTTCTGCCCTTTAATCCCAGAAGCATCTCCCTGACTCCAGAGCTGGAGTCTACTTCAGGAAGCAAAGCCCCAGGGTCTAACCAAGCCGTGCCGAAAGTTTAATGACCACAGGTTGCAGCTTGGGTGCATCCCAAGAAAGACCTTACTCCCCACTTCTCAGTGTGTGCCAGCCCTTTGGAATCTTGCTCTAAGAGCACGATGGCAGAGTCGGAAACCTGGTGCTGCTTGTGCTGTGAAGAGCAGCCCGGATTCCCCAGCCTCCCACACAATGAGAAGACACTCACTTTACCAAATGTTTGTGAAAGCTGAAGCAAATTTTGGAATCTGCCTCATCAATGAGGGCCTGGCACTTTACTGAGGCATCCGGTGAGTTTCCAACTGCAAGGTTTGGGAAGCAGATGTCAGCTCTTAAAGAGCATTTCCACCTGAGAAATGGAAATCCTCCTGCCATCCCGTGCTGCAACCACCACCTTCCCATCGCTGCAACTTCCCATCGCCAGGCTCTTCCTGCCTGCCTGCCTGCCTGCCTGAGCGCTCCCTGGCAAGCAGCGTGAGCAGCCCTCTGCTCCCCACCTCCCCGAGTGCTGAGCACGCTTTCCTCCACAACAGGCTCAGCCCCTGGCTCTCAGATAGGCTGGGGACCAGCCCGGCGCTCTCACATGGCACCGCAGCCACCACCACTAGGCTGGCTCCTCCTGAGTGGAAGTCTCCTTCATGAAGGTGGCCGTGCCATTTAACCCAGCGCTGAGGCACTTTAGGAAACCTGGTCTAGATTAGAGTACTCGAAACAGGAGCAGTGGCTTTCCCCCCTCCTCAGAAAAAAAATAAAAGCAGGCTCTGCCAACTGTGTGATGGCAAATATGGACTGAATCGTTGACATGGAAACCGGACTGAAGTCAGGCGCGCTCCCTCCCGCTCACACACACACAAGTTATCATTATCCCCGGCCTTCCCACTTGTTATAAACACGGACTGGATTCGCATGGCAGGAACTGGGCAGAGTTTCTAGGGGAAAGTATTAACTAGCGCAACCGAGCTCGAGTGAAAGGAGCTGGGATGGAACAAACACAGTTGGGTGAAGAAGGATGCTCTTCCATTTTAGTGAAAGGCACAGGGCTGCTGAGATATGCAGACTGGACCCAAGAACAAGAGACCCGTCTATTATAATTCATGGAGCACGCTGCAAAATATGGAATGGAGTAAGGAAAAGGTTGGCTCCTGTCCCTCGGCTTCTGCCAGAGTAGTTTGGCTGAAGAAAATTCAGTTTCCTCTAAACGTATGTGCCCAGCTTGCTCCTTCGAGGATTTTAGCCGCTGTCACATCCATGTTAAGCGCTCCCATTGCAGGTTCAGGAGTGCTGGGATTAATATTCCTGGAATTATTTGTTGGCCGGGAGCAGCTGATGTGCTGGGCTTTGTGTTAGACAATGCTTATTTACCCTCTTTTTAAAACGAAAAGCTTGGATATTGTATAACCCCCTCTCTGGCACGGCCACAATGGCAGAGGGGCAGGGGGAAGCGGAACTCTTGGGATTCAAAGGCAAGGAGTAGGTTTTACACGGGGTTTTAGTGCTTCCCACCCAGTGAGCCCCGCAGGTTACGAGGGGAAGGAAGCCCTGCTCCAGGCTGCTGTTAGCGTTTGACAGGGAGCCGCGAAACTTTGGATGCGTGTGGAAGGGAAACAGGACTCGGCCCGACTCGAGGAAATAAATGGATTATTTTAGCAGCCCTCGCTAGGAGGAGTAAAAGGCGAAGCGGAGTTTGCACAGAGGAAGGGACAACGCGGGGCTGGTGCCACGCTGGTTCGCTGCCCCATTCCCAGCTGCCCCCCGAGCCACTCCTGGCTGGTGGAAGGGGCCAGGAGGAAGTTTTGGGGCACATGTGTGCGGATTCGGGGCTAAGCGACGCGAGCAGCGCTCACCCCAGCAATGAGAGCAAGGCTGGAGCTGGGATTTCACCCTTCCAGAGAGAAGTGACAGATGCTGGGGACGGGGACAGCAAAACACCGGAGAGCAGGGGAGAGCGAACCGCGCTGATGTGACACGGGTGTTGCACTGCCGTTGCACTGCCGTTACACACCACCAGCCCTCTGGTGCTGCACGCTCGGGGAAGGGGGAGTAAATCTACTCGGGGAAAGAAAAACAAGGGTTAAAAAAGGCAACAAAACGCGGCGCGGAGTTCCTAAACCAACCCTGCACTGAATCAGGAGCCAACCGTCGAATTTCCCACCGAATCCCACGGGATTTGGGACCTGTCGGTTGGGCTTCAAGAGCAACCGCTTCCCTCTGCAACCCCCGCTCGGAAGAATTAAAAACACACAGAAAAGGCTTTTAAAGCTGCAGAAAGAACTCAACTCCAGGCCTGGCTTTTCCCAATGGTCGCAACTCTAATTCAGTTTGGAGAGCGGGACTGGAAGCAAGAGCGGGCAGGAAAGCCCAGCCCCCCTTCACTGCTCCCTGCAGTGAAGGGTACCTAAAATCCCCCTTTCCCGTGAAATCCTGCCCTGCTCAAGTGTATTTTAAGGGAAGTTGGAGTTCGGGCGTCACGGCTGAGGTGGGGAAGGTGCTGCGGGAGAGGCGGGCGGCCCAAGGAGGGGGTTTTGCCCCCTTTTTCTCCCGCTCTCGCACTGCCATTTTCCCGAGGCAGGGAGGCAGCGCAAGGCAGCGCCTGCGAGGAAGTTTGTCACGGCAACTGCGGGCTGGATCGGGAACGGAGCCTTTTGTTCCCGGCAAGTTGAGCAGCAACGAGAGTTGGAGCCTGCTGGGGAGAAAAACCAGGGGAGAAATAAAATGGAGGGAAGTAGGAAGAGAGGAGGGAGAGACGGTGCCGAGCGGAGAGCCACAGCAGCGCCGGGGTGCTCTCTGCAGCGCGGCGTGATTGAGAAAGTTGCTGTGGTTGCCCGAGGCAGAAATCCCTCGTTCGGTGCATGGGAATGAGGGAGAGACCCAAGGACAAGCAGGGCTGTGCAGGAAGTGGAATTTTCCGAGGGGGTTCACATCCTTCGGAGCTCTTTTTGCCAAGATTGGCTCTCCTGGCTCGATGAAGGCTGCCTCCTAGAGACATCAGGAATAAGGCTTCAAAGATGAGGCGTGCACTAGGCCTGATTCAACTAAATAATGAAGGATAGGGGGCACCTTCCCTTATAATTAGAGCAAGGTCTGAAGATGAGGCGTGACTTTGGGTCCTCCCTTCTGTTTCCCTTGCTCCCCAGTGAGTGTCGAAACACCCCCATGATGTCTAAATGGGGTGAAAAGCCAACTGAAAACCAGCCCCCCCTCAGACGCAACGCTTGAATACATACCCAAGATATCCATAGTCACAACAACAATTGGGTTTGTCTCCTGCTACGCATTAATTCTGCACTCCAAACCCACACATGCAGACCCACAATGCCAAACACTATCAACTTGTCAGAATAAACCCTCAACTCGCTGACAAACATCCATCACTTAAAAGTCACCCACGGAAAGGTGGAGAACTTTAATCCCCTCATTATTTGTACACTTGGTGGTGGGTTCAAAAAGCCAGCGCCTGCTGCTGCCAAGAGCGAGCTTTTCACACAAGTTTGGGGTTTAGCGGCCTGTCCTGGAAATAGCACTTGATTAAAAATGTTAATCACCTTTTGGTCGGGGTGGCCCTGACAGCGGCTCCGCGGAGATGCCACGTGGGAAAGCAGAGTTTGGGATTTAAACGTGCTTTTTCCACTCCAGCCCGAGGGGCTGAGAGCGCCTGAATGGGCGACAGGAAGAAATAAATACCTTAAAATTAATAGATTAAAAAAAGCCCTTTTCGTGGTGCTCAGAAGCGACCTCTGTGGCTGCTCGGGGAGTGAAGTTCACCAGCGCGGAGCGGGGCGCAGGGCAGATGCAACGCGGTCCCGCCGGCTTCGGGGGGGGGGGGNNGGGGGGAATTAAACAGGAAAAGAAAGAAATGGGAAAGGAGGGGAACGGGGGGAAGGAGACACGGGGGGGATGGAGGGGCGAGGACACCCCCGCTTGAGAAGCGCAGTGGGCCGCAAAGCATTGTTTGGAGGAGGAGCGACGCCGCGGTGATGGGCTCAGCGGCGGCTGCTGGAACGCGTGGCTACGGACAATGCCGCCCCGCAGCCATCGAGCGCCACGGCCCCGCAGCTCCCCAGTGCCCCCCAAAACTCACGGGCAGGGCTGGAAGAGCTCCCGGTGCGAGCTCAGTGGCACCGGGACCCGGTTACCCCCTCATGGGCTGCCCTGGGGTTGATGGGGGGAGGGGGGGGCTGCACTCCAGGCCGGGGCACCAGGGCTGCATCCTCCCACCGGTCTGGAGCAGGGTTTGACAGAGGCTCGGCCGCGGGGGGCTCTGCCAGGGCTGTGGAAGTTCTACAGGGAGACGGCAGAAGGCGTCACACGGGGATTTCAGTTCTTCACACGCTTATGGTGGCTTTAACTTTTGCATCTTTGCGAGTCATTAACAGCGTGGCTGTTAAAAGAGGACTTAAAGACACACACCCACCCCAGAGGTGAGGGAACAGCAAACACCCCACCTCATCCATGGAAGCAAGAAAACACACTAAAACCTCCCCGTTAATGAAGAGGTCCATTAAAATAAAGCTTATTTTTCCTAGGGTTATCTTTGGTTGTTCTCCCCCCCCACCCCCCCAACTTTGTTTTACTAAAGCAGGGAAACATATACAGAAACCTTGCTTGCAGTAAACGCTGCTTTTTTTTTTTAAACGGAGCTCAGATGCTGGTCAGGATTAAGGTTACACCAAACACATTCTACATTGCCATTTTCCAAACAGAATGAAGCAGATGGAAAAGATGGAAGAGGATACAAGAGGAACGGAGCACCGCTGAAAACTGCAAGCCCTGCGCTGAGAGCTGGAGAGGAGCGAAGCCGGGCGTGTGGAGTGTGCCTATTGCATGCCTCACATCTAAAATAAGTAGGTTTAATTAAACAGCTGTTGGAATTTGGGCTTTAAACCTTCTGTTTAAAATGGGAAGGGGAAGTTCAGCTGCAGCCGCCCACTGCAGTCTCCTCAGGGCTCAGTCCTGGGAGATGCAAAAGCCACTGGCCTCAGGCCACCGGCGTACTTAAGTCTATGGGTAATTTTAAACATCAGCAGTACCGGTCATTCTAAGCATATACTCCCTTAAACTTAATCGTGTGCTCAGCAGTTTGCAGGATCCACCCAGGATACTCATCCCAGCTCCTAGCTCAAGAAAAGGAGGATGTGCACACTGGAGAAAACAAAGGGGAAAAGAAAACCTGCTTCTGAAATGGGATAAAGAGGTTTTGGTTTGTAAAAGATGCCGGTTCATCAGTACAGGGAGCTCAGCACAAACCAGGATCAGTCTCCAGGGAAGTCAGCTGAATCCATGCTTCTATGTAAAATACCCCCATTTGGCAAATTCATTCTAGTATGGAAGGTGAAATTCTGCAATAGCTGGAGTTTCCTGACACTCTGATATGATGGGCTTTGAAAATCCCTCACAAAACTGGATCTTCAGGGATTTTGTTGATGCTATATAGGTACACACACAATACAGAGACAGAACATACAAACTACGAGCCATTCATGCTATGGGAAGCACACTTAGTAATGTCCCTTCGTTTCAGATGTGCACAGGTAGGCACTAAGAACTGGTCAAATATTTAATACAATAATTGCAACAATCAAACCTATGCAATATTACTTCTTTATAAAGGCTGATAGTATCATGCGTGCCTTCAGCAAAACAAAGGCATTGGTCAGAACTGTTCATTTTCTCTGTAAACCAGAATCCTGAGCTCCAGACATGCTGAGGAATCCTAAACGAGAGAGAGTTTTCAAATATTTATAGAAATATCGACTGTATCTGGCAAAAAAAACCTACCCAAACCAACAAAATCCCCACCAAAACTGAAGTGCTCACATTCCTGTCTTTGTAATCAGGTACCTGAGCCCAGCATGCTCAGAAAGATTCATAGAATCAGTTAGTGTTGGAAGGGACCTTAAAGCTCATCCAGGTCCAACCCCTGTTACCACGGGCAGGGACCCCTTCCACTGGAGCAGCTTGCTCCAAGCCCCTGTGTCCAACCTGGCCTTGAACACTGCCAGGGATGGGGCAGCCACAGCTTCTCTGGGCACCCTGTGCCAGCGCCTCAGCACCCTCACAGGGAAGAGCTTGTGCCTTGTATCTAACTTGAACTTCCCCTATGTTAGTTTAAACCCATCACCCCTTGTCCTGTCATTGGTTAAGAAGCTTTTCATTACTAAATTTTACTTGTTCCTGTATCCATAGCTATAATATAGCATCTCTCTTTAACAACACAGACCCCCCACCAACAAACAAAAGCCAAACCAAACAGCACTTAAGTTGTGATACAAATGAGTGATTTTTTTTTCCTCCTGCTACCTCCAGGGATACAAAATAATCTAAAATTGACATCCTGTCATGGGGAGAAAGGAAAAATCCTCCAAAAGCAAGCCAGAGATTTGGAAAGTGATGGCCAGACAACCAGAGACTTAACAAGCCTGACCTCAGTGAGATGCAAACCTGGAGTTATTTTTCCCCTGGAAGGGGAAAAGATGTGGAGGAAAATAAAGAGATAAAATTCAACATAGGTTTAACAAAATCAATCATGCCAGACAAATCTGATGTCTTGCTTTGATAAGGAAGCTGAGTTTTCTTGGTAAAGGAAAACACAGTTGATCTCACCCATCTAAAATTCAGCAAAGCATCTGATCTGGTGCCACATGGGAAAATAAAAGTTAAACTGGAAAATATGAAGATTAGCACAAGAAAAGGTTTGTGGGTAAAAGAACGGCTGAGGTCCCCCCCCCATGACTGAGCTGGGTTGGAATGGGTACTTTGGGCTGGAAAGTGAGAACTTTCAAGCTCCTCCAGCATCAGTCTCAGAACTGATGCTGTTTATTGCTTTTAAGTGACATAAGCACGAGGAATTGAAAGAAGAGTTCATATAGCTCATAACTGACAACATCAAAAAGCATCAGTACAGAAGACTGGAATATCCTAAATGAAGAGTTGGATGAGGGTCTGGAACGGCACAGGAATCCTGAGGAATAGACTAGTGGAATGCAGTAATAAGATTAATGCAAATCACAAGGCTGTTCACACAGGGACTAACAGCCAAAACTCTTGTAAATTGGGAACTCATCAGAGTTAACAGAGAAGGAAGAAACTCAGAAGCATGATTTAGTCATGGAAATGACTAAACATGGCAAAAATGAAGATGACAAATGTGATCTAAAGACCAGGTGAGGCACATCCAGATGTTCTGGCAGCAGCTCTCTTGCAGAATCTTGGGTACAGCTTATATTCGAATAGGTATAGAAGAAGCTTCCTAAAATGGTTTTAAGAGCAAAGAATCTATCATGAGGAAAGACTAAAGTTTTATTGCAGCTAACTGCATGCTTGAACCATACCAGTCCAACAAAAGACAGGCTGAGATAGGACAGGGTTAGTTTATACACACAGATTACGGCTTGAACACAGGTATTTAAACTAAAGGGTTATGTTAGCACCAAAGAAATGCCTGAGGATATTGAAGATGATAGAACAGAATGTCTTACTATCAGAAAAATTAGATATTAAAAGATCTTTCTGGTGGGGCTACTGGGCTGAAAGGGACTGGTTTCATGCTGGAGCCTGATGTCCTTGTGGTCAAAAAGAGGTATGATTGAAAGTCTGATGTGAGGCAGACAGTGGAGGCTCCTCAAGCCCAGTGTTAGGGGGATAACCAGCACCAGCAGCTGCCTCCAAAATCTCACCTGTAACCTCATGCATGATGAATCAAGCGTACTGGGGCAAGTTGGGAATCTGTTTATTGTCACTGTGGAACAGACAGATACAGTGGAGAACTTTGACAGCTTTGCATCAGTGAAATGAGAGGAAAATCCCTTTGCAATGTTGTGACTATACATTTACGGTGGTTAAAAAGTACTCAGATGCTGTAATGAAAAGCATAATGAAAATCCATTACCATTAGTAATTCTGTATTTACTGCAGCACTTGAATTATATGCAATAAAATATGTAAGCAAACATCAAATAACAAGGATAAAAGAAGAATCTGAAAACAAACCATTCATGGAATGAGACAAGAGTTTGAGGCAGCAGTTTGTACGGTTTCAATTCTAATTAGAGTCTGCATCATGGTGCAAAGAACTGGACTCAAGCAAAAGTATGAGAAACAAACACAAGAAAACTGAACACACTGCTCAGATCCCTCTTAAATTCATCTGGGTCACAAGAACATAAAGAGAATGAAATAATGAGAGTGAATAACACACAGCCTGACCTGGCCCTGGAGTACACACAAGCTTAGCAAACCCTCCCATCACAGAATGCTTGGAGGGAGAACTAAACAGCGATCCTTGTAGTCAACCTCAGCAGTGAGATGCTCCTCTGGTTCTGCAGGGAACTGATGAAAGAACAAGCTTCTCTATAAGGGCAAAGCTTTCCAAAAAGCCAAAGTATTGTGCTACCCCAGGAGGCTTTTCTAGTTTTCACTAAGAGCTTTTTGTTTCCATCATAAATAACATCAATAGGAATATGTATCACCTATCTCTTTCCATCTCCAGTCTCTCAATTTCTCCAGACAACACATACCTGCTGCAGCAATACTCTTTAGCAAACCACCCATGGCTGCCCTTCTTGGGATCTCCTAGTCTTAACTGTATGACCACTGGAGATAGTTTTTTGGTGATTTCAAACACACGGCATTCCATGCTGTCAAACACTCCTGCTTTGTATCTGCTACCTCCTCATGTTTTTATAAGCAATAACAGGCAGGGGCATGGAGCTGAAAATTCAGCATCTTCCATTTGGGGATTTTTCCTTCCTTCTTTTTCTTTTTACTTTTTCCTTTTCCCCTTTCCTTTATCTCTCGTCAGTGCTCTGATAACTGCATGGAAGTCCAAGAGGACATCTTGCATCCATAAACAGTATTTTCATGTCGTCAGTGTTTTGGACAAAACCAGCATCCTGTAACTTTTCTGTTGCTGTTTTCTTCTTTCTTCAAATGCTTTTCAGCTTTAACTTTGGTTCAGTTCAACTCCAGCAACTGTGCCTGTTACACAGACATATTTACTAAGGCTACTTTACATACACCCATGACAATTATCTTGCTCAGCTCAGGGTGGGTGAAGCCTCAGCTGGAATATATCGTATCCATTTACAGGTGCCACATAAGAAAATAAAACCAGATCCAAACCAACTGCAAAGGGCACAAAAAGAGCAACAAAGACGCTGGGAGGAAATCTACCCCCCGAGAACAAAGTGAAATACTGGATTTACTTCATGCAAAGAAGAAAAAGGAGAGTGCTCATGTGATAGCTGCGAAGGGCCAAAATACCAATAGTCCATTTTGTTACAGTAAAGGTCAGCAATCAAATGTTCATGCCCACTGAAAGTAGAGTAGGAACAGACTTAATTCAAGATTTGGTAAAGTAACAAAAGCGATGTTTAAACAATTAAAACATCACTATGGGAAGTTGTGGAATGCCCTGCACTTCAGATTTTGTGAAGGAGAGGATACACAAACATCCCCATGGGATACAGAGAAGCATCTCCCTCCTTACAGTCAGCATGGGATCTACAGATTGGGATCTACAGATCTCCTAATGTCTCTCTGACAGCTACATTTATTATAGGAAATACAGGAAGAAGAATAGTGGTGAGAAGGGAATATTTCAATTACAAAGTTGGACTTTTAGATGAAGACAGTGCCACTCAGGGCCACTGTCCATTCTGGGCCACCAACTCAGGCCACCATTTCAATTAGTGACTTGAGGACTTTTCTGCAACTGCCAGCTCCAGAGGAGATGAGGGGCTGCATTAAGTGCATCACGTATGCAAATAATCCCTACACACTCTGAGTTAAAGTTTACAAGGCATTTCAGATTCAATGTTTCTTGGTTTATTAATTTTATCTTGCTAACTGAAAATCTTTAGATACACTTTGGTTGAAAAGCTTCACCTCAGCCCACAGCAGCAGCACATCACCTCTGGTAATTGTTGATACAGACCCTGTTCCTTTGATTAATTTGTTCCATTACCTCTTGTTCATCAAACTGCATTTTCCTTATAAAATGGCTATTTTTACACTGAACATCCATAACACTGAAAGTGTGTCTCCACTCCTTACTCCCAGCCACCTTTCAGTGTCTTTCCCTGCCTCTTACAAATGTTGTACAAATCAGGGCAAGCTCAGGTTTCTAATGAGCTTGTTCTGAAGACGTTTTGCAATACCATTCTACACCCATGCAATGGTAAATCACCTCTGATGAGCAAGGCCATGTATAACCATTAAGAAGTTGCTCTCTGTGTTCACAAATTCTTTCTTGGGGCTCAACAGACCATGTTTAGCCCTCAACCGCCTCCCAACCCTTATTTGATCATGAACAGTGCCTGCGAAAAACTCTAGGTAGTTTCTTATGCATTGCCAAGCTTTACGACACAGAAGATCAGCACCTTCTCCAAATACATACATAAAATAACATAAAATCCCATGACAACATGCCTTGACATAAAACTGGCTTGTTTTCAGAAATGCTGATCCTCCACAGAGGGCAATGGGCTCCTGCCTGTTAAGAAGAGACAACGTTTCGTATTCTGCCTCTGCACAGGCTTCTAGGAACATGATGCTGTCCCCCCAGTGTTTGGCTGCCACTTGTGGCCATCCCAGTGCTGCACCAGTACCCCCTGGTATCAGTCCCTGCTAGCTGACTACACCCAGAAACAGTACACCAGTGAGTAAAACCACTCAGAGAAATCCTGTACAGAGGTAGGTAGCAAGTTGATTACATCTTCCTGTTTCTCTTTATGTGTTTCTTCTGCTATCAAAGCAGCAAAAGCCCTACGAGGCACCCAACTAAACCTTTCCACCTGGGCAGCCTCACAGGAATGTGCACTGTAATGGATTTACCAGTTTCTTCTCCATGCAACCTTGCTTGCTGCATTTTGAAAAAGAAGCTGCATAAGCAAAAAAATCCATGGATGCCAGGAGAAAAGGAACAGTCATTTGTCAGGGCGACCTACAGAATCCCCCAATTCCTGAGAATTCCCTGTCAACATGCTGTGAACCCTCCCCCCCATAGAGCTGAGTACCAGAACAGCACTCCATGGGATAACTGCCCAGAATATGTTGAGAGGTAAATTGATACAAGAAAGCACCCTGCACCCGATTAACATTGAAAATACCTTAAATCAGCATAACAAAGTGGGGTTAGCTGCTTGTGCTCAATATAGTTAAAGAGCTGTAATTAGATCAAACAAACCAGATTGATGTATCTTCCCTTTGTAGACATGGCCTCAGAAGGTAGGTCAGGAGCTAAGTTCAGTGAAACAGTGTTAGTGCTGCAGCTTTTATCTAACAAGGCACAGCCACACACTCACTCAGAAGTAAATACTACTGAGTGGAACTGCTGAATTCCAAAGAAAAGGAGTTTCTAGAGAACACAGCAGCCTTTAATAATAACCTTAGCTTTGCCAGTAATAAAACTTTCCTCATGGATTTGATAAGACACCTTTTGGATAAACAACATGCAAAATGTTGGTTACAAATTCATTTGTGTCAAGGCGTTTGAAGGTCCTTATTCACCTTAACATCAGTGGAAGTGTCTACACAGGGTGCATTCTAATTTGTTTTGTTCCTTCAGAAGCTTTTAATTAAATATTAAGAAAATAATGTAGAACAGCATTGCATGAAATATGGTCACTCAATTTCAGAGATGAGCAAGACATAAGGTAGCAGATGGTATGAGGAGGATATATGTGAGGAAATGTAAATAGTAGGGAACCTCACAAAATCAAAACGTAAAGGCAGAACTGAAAACGTGTGCAAGACCCCTGGGAGAGCTGAGGAGACAAAGCAACAACTGAGCTGCAAGATACCAGACCTTCCTTACTCAGACATGACAGAACACCAACAGGAAGCTCTCATCTAGTTGAAGGGAAGACCCATCGTGAGGGGAGTTGAGATTGTTGTGAAGGGTCCTTAAAGTAAAGATGAGAAGAGTGGAGGAAACAAGGACAGGGTTTGCAGGTGCCAACAAATGTATTCATCAAAACACTTTTTGAATCAAAAAAGAACCCCCTGAGCCCCCAACTACTTCAGAATTGCAGTCAACAAGTAATGAAGACATCACAAAAGAGGTAAAAGTAGAAAATAACCTTGTATTGAATAAAGACAAGATGAATTGTTCAAATTAGGCAGAAGACCAAACAAAGTTTAGAAGAGTTCCCATCATCAGGAACAGCCACAATGTTGTGATGGGATCAGGAAGAAATGAAGCCTGTACATGAGCACCATTTGGTCCAGGACCTGCCCTCCAAAGCCACATGAGCTGTTGCGGTTGCACAGACAATGCAGTTCAGTTGAATGTGTGGAAACCAGTAACTATTCTGAACATTTATGTTTCAAATACTTGTTAGAAATTAGGAAAGAAAAGCAGTTGCTTCCTCTTCTCCTGCGGGATTTGTTCTGGCCAGTGACAGGCCCTCAGTGAAGTCCATCATTAGTTTATGAAGTCATTAGAGTTAATACCAATGAACATTCTACCAAACATGGGAAGCAGGGGAAGGAGACACTAGTGACCTGTGTGAAGTCCACATTCAGAAGCTGAAGAGCATGTTCTTTCTTTGCACCAAAATATCACCACCTTAAAGATGTCTTTACATGGCTCCATCTCCAACAGAACCACCAGACGAGATGAGCAGGACACTGCAATGGGGATGGCAAGGGGCCACAGATTTGAACTGTCTGCTAATCACTACAGGTTAAACTTGGGTTAATAATACCTGGGAAGAGCTGCTGATTTGTGAATTGGCCCTTCCATGCAGCTGCAAGGACCAGCACATCAGTGCCAGGAAGTTACAAACCTTGTTCTGTGAACCAAGAGAGCGCCGAACAGACACCCAAGTGCCCAAGAACCTGTCTGCAGCTACTGAAAACATCATTGCCTTCTGAGCATCAGAGGAAGTGCAACAGTGAGAAGATGGCAGCACTGTTTGCAAAAGACACTGTTAAAGGAATATGGAGCAGCTATTAAATAACATCACAGGATTGCTGAGCCCATGGAAGTCTCTCCATCATGAAGGTGCATTTGGTGCCTCCGCTTACCTCATGCCAAGCACATTTCCACAGCAGAGCACCACAAAGTTCATTGAGTCTAAATCACAATGAGTCTCATTTTGTATCTTCTTCTGCCATGAGTTCCATTTGTCTGGGTGATTTATGAGGTGAACTCCAGCTATGCAAGGCTTCTCTCCTCCTGAATGGAGGAACAATTCAGATAAGAAAGAAATCTCTTCTGAGTTAATAGAGCAAACTGGACTTAACTGCATTTACTAAGGTATTTATTATACATCTAGGCCAGATGAAGCTTAGCACATGTAACATATATAAAACTGCAGATCACTGGCTAGAAAGAGCAAAAACCAAACAAAACAGGCTCACAAGTTTCTTAGTAATTTAAGCCACTAAAGTACCAGAAAAGCCAGAGTTGCTGGCAACAGCAACAGATATCTATCAATTCCAGCTTGCTGCTTCCGGCAACACACAGGAATTGAGACGCAGTTGGCTCTCCATGCCCTGAGATACCCTCAGGCTGAGGGACTGCTAAATCAGAATCAATGTGAGTGCATAACCCCCAACAGGCACTGCTTTTGTGGCTGTTGAGTTCAGAAACTGGCTCGAGGTTCTCCGTCATGAAAGACATCGTATGCAATTACAGCAGAAAAGACAACTGCAACTTACAGGCCTGGTCCTGTGGAAGACCTGCAATTGCTGATGACTCAGCAGTTCTTGAGGGGCTCGCGAGCTCTTTGCAGATGGGAGCCCAGAGCTAGGAGATAATTTGCAAGAAATAAATCTCTGCATTGTAACTTTTCACTTCGGAAAAGACCATGCGCAGAAGTCTTAAAACTCAATGAAATCACAGAATTAAGAATTTCAAGCGTAAAACCCATTACTAAGTCATCCAAGTCCATTTACAATTATTGATGGTAAATCCATCTACTCCAGATGGGAAGAGGTCACTCTCTTCTTTTTCCAGGGCAAGTCTATGAATAATTTGAGTGATTAAAGCTCAAAGCAGGTGTGAAAATGAAAAGGAGCAGGGAAGCACATAGGAAAGAAACTACATTCACATGAAGATACTTGGCTTTCATTCTCAACTGAAAAAGGCACCTTCCATCCCCCCAGTCCATCAGCCACAAGATACAATGAGTTTGTACCTTTCTTTTACAAAAGAGTTGTCACTTTTAAAGGCACGTTGAAATCTTATTTTTACTTTTTAGGTCTTCCTTCTTCCACCGGAGATGACCTAAATTTGGAGCTGAAGCATTCACAAGGATCTTTGCTTGGAATATAAAACAACAGCAAAAGCATCAGCCTGCAAAAAAAAAAAAAAAAAA
>NDXB01021490.1:0-23866 GCA_002631895.1 Agapornis roseicollis | reverse complement strand
GGGCCGGGGGGGGGGGGGGGGGGGGGGGGGGGGGGGGGGAGACGGGAGAGAAGGATCCAAAGATCCCAGCTGGGTTATGGGGCATGGGCCCTTGCACAGCCCCTTAGTACCCCAAAGAGGGGAGCGGGGAGATGTGACGGGGTGGATAGGGGCGAAAAGTCCTTCGTCCCGGCCTTGGCAGTGAGGGGTCAGCCCGGCCGGTTGTGGGGCGAGGGCAGCTCTCCCCCCGAAACAGCGCCTTTCACCCCGTGTTTCCTGGAGCTGGGGCACACGGTTCCCCCGGGGTGGGCTGGGAGGTGGTGGGTGAGCGCTGTGGAGGCTGGTTCGCGAGCATTGGGCACGATCGGGGCTGGGAAGCTCCGGCTGCAAAGGGCTGAGAACAAAAAACATTAAAAGAAGTGGGGGAGGAAAAAAAAAAGGGAAAGGGAAAAGTAAAGTAAAGCGCTCCCTTTGCTGCCCTCTGCCTGCCGCTGGGCCGGCCCGCGGCAACGGCTGCTCGGGGGCAAGGAACGGGGCCAGCCCGTGTCGAACCTTGCTCTGGAGGCAATGGGTTATCCTCTGGCCCCGGTGGGGATGCGCTTTGCTACCCTCACCCCAAGCAGCCTTTCTCAAGGGGCAAAGACGCGTTCCCGTTTGGCTCGACTCAAGGGGCTTTTGGGGCTCTGTTTTGGGGTACTTGTGTTATTTAATGCGATGGGAGGAAGAGTGTGTGCAAAAATGGGGTGTCCAGAGCAGGAGGGGAAAGCGAGTCGCTGATGAATGCCCGTGATACACAAACAAGGACAAGCAGCATCAGTAAATAACCGTGTGGTTCATTAGATACGGGCGTTAGTGATCCTGCCTCGTGCTTTCAGACCTGGCTTCCTCTGCCTCCCCTCACCTGGGGTCTGGCACAAGCTCATGACCCCCGGTTCCCAGGGTTTAACACCCTTTGAACATGGAGTTGTGGATCCTCTCTGCTGTTGCAAAGCAACTCTGACACAAAAACTCTGTTCTACTGAATCCATGAGGTTTGGATGCTGGGACAACTCAGGAAAAGCGGGCAGGATGTAATGAAATTATGTGGAAGAGAAGGATTCATTATAGCGAGTGGATACTCATAAATCCTGTTAGCAACCAAATGCATCCGTAGATATTCCCTGATTCTAGATGCCCAGCACCTTCCAAAGCCTCCATTTCCTTAGCACCATTCCTAAGTCTGTACATGGCTCCGTTTACAAACCTAAAATCCAAATGTAAAGTGAGGGTGAAGGCTGTCCTCACCTCCTGATCTTGGATTTAGCTCTGAATAGTTTGGTCTATAGTTCTATAGTTCGGTCTATGGGGAGAGCAGCCTCTGGCTCTTCAGGACTAAGAAACATCTCCTGGCTTCACACCCTTCCAGCACCACTCAGTTAAAGGTGATCTGTGCTCTGGTTTAGGCCTCGGCTCCCTTTGAATGCCTTTAGTTCATTGCTGTCTTTGTTGCAGTTTTACTTTGTACTCCAATCAGTGCCTTGTAAATACACGTATTTATTCTATCAGTCCTGCGCTGCATCCCTTCTGCCCTCAAAATACTAAACCACAAAAGCTCCCCTGTTACTCATCAGCAGATCCATGGATTTATGCAGGATTTCCTTGGAGCAGGTCAGCAAATTCGAAACAACGACTTCAAACCCCTTGGCCTGAGCATGGATTGTTTCCAGATCCTTTCCTTTCCTTCTCAATTAAAAAAGGCAGGTCCTGGGGAAAGCTAATAAACAGCCGCCATTGCAAAGCCCATAGCACGCCGCATCCCGATGCCGGTTGTGTTGGGGTAATTGCAGTCTTGTGTTTAGATAGCAGGAGATAGGAAAACGTCACTTTGTCTGCATGTCCCGTTGGAATAAATCATCCTGGATACTTCAAGGGGATAAAGCGTCATCCCACAAAGAACTGATTCAATCATCTGCACTGAAAAGCTTTATGTTTCCTGGTTGATAGTTTAAATTATCATGGGAGGATTATCAAAAGCCTAAAAACCCCACCCCAGCCCATTAAACCAAACTGAAATTCTTCTCCAACTGCAGGAAATGCAAGTGTTGGAGAGAAACAGATAAAAAAGCCCCCAGTTCCCTGGTTTCATGAACTCCTAATTGAGGGAAGTTGGTTCATTCCTAAATGTGCTTTACCTGTGCTCTTTTGTGAGCAAGTTATTGTTTGTCCTCTTGCTTTTATGGCAGACACTCCAGTATTGACCACTTCAATATTAGCCACTTGAGGGGCTTTAGTGAGTCCTGGGAACTGGGATGTGCTCCCTCTGACCAGCACAGGGATCCATGTCGGAGGTACACGGACACCTTAGAAGTTCCAGGTTCTGTGATTAGGTATAAATGAACCATTCTGGCTTCTGAATTGTGTTCAGTTTGGGATGTGAACTGCCCGGTCAGCAGACAGTTGAGAATTTGAAACCTTTCATAACCGATAGGGAAACATTTTGCAGTTGGAAGTGATTTAACAGCGTTGTTGATAATAGATCCAGTACAAATCCCTCTCCTGCTGTTTTGTCAGCTCCCCGGTGCTGGGTAGAAGGGCAGTCCTGCTTGGTTAGGGGGAAAAAAGATAATCTGGTTGAGACTTGTGCTTTATTTTAAATACCTACCACATCCTGGAGAGTAGTTCCACTGTATTTTTAGTGTTCCAGCTGACAATGGGGTTTATTTTTCAAGTGGCTCAAGTGAGCAGAGATCACTCTGAATCTGGACAAGCAGAATCCAGTAAAAAAGGTGGTAGTTTTATATAGCTGCTGGTGTAGTACTAAGCACGTATTAAACAGGGAGAGCTGTGGGTATCAGACCAGAGTACTTGATACTCTGTACTCCCACATGGCATGTCTGGAGTGATGTTATTGAAACACACTGCAAGAGGCTCCACTTTTCATCTCCGGAGCCTCCTGCTTGGCCGCTGAGGAGGATGAGGGAAGTTTACAGGAGCTTCCTGAATGGGAAAGGGGAAAAGAAGGCAGTTAAATACTGCATTTGTGACACAGCAGCAGAGGAAATGTTGCATGAAGGGAATCCCGCTGTTAATGAAACTTTTCCATGCCTGCATGCTTAAGTGAAAGCCCATGCAATGCTCCAGCTCTGTGCAAACCTGCCCCATTTCCCAGCAGAAACGTGGGGGAGCAAGGAGAGGATGGCATTGTTTGTCCAAAGAAGCCACTGTTGAGGGTGCTGATGCTCACCTTCCCCACCTCACCAGAGGCTATGCTGCGGGTCACAGGAGCTACAAGCCACGAGGATGAGTGGAGGTGGAGGTGACTGAGCCAAAACAAACACGTTAGAGAAGTCAGGCAAGTCCTTTTGGAGCAGATTTCAAGCACGCTTTTGAACCCATCGCACGACCTGTTTGGGTCCTGGCAAGGCTGTGTTAGTCCTAAGGCCAAAGAAGTCAAATGCAGAGAGAAGATACAGGCGTCTCCTCTCCATGGCTGCCAAGGAGAGGTAGTGAGAAGACAGCACAAGAGAGAACAGAAGTTGCCAAGACAGCACAAACTCATTTTCCAGGAAACAACCATTAGTGGAATTGTTTTAGTTGCTCAAATCTGACAAATCAGTTCAAGCCCACACACACCCTGCTGGATACATCACACGTGAGTATCTGGGCTCTCATTCCCCAGACAGCTCTCTCACCCTAGTAGTGATCATCCATTGAAGCCACCTCACTGCAATCTGTAGTCCCTCAAGACAAAATAACTCGAAATATTTATACCCTTTTTATTAATGAAAGGAGGAGCTCTTGTGTATGAGCTGCAAACACAATAAACATCAACAGAAGTGGCTAAACTTGTTTTACATTCTCTGGTGCTGTTGAGTTGCCCTCTTACAAATCTTTTTGCTGTTCTTCTGACCTCAAAAGATTTAGAATGAGATTTCAAAGACCACGGATGGTGCCATTCAGTAGTGGGAAAGAGAAAGAAGCTGTGGTTGAAGTTAAGAAGAGAGATAAAAGCAGTCTGTGTCCCAACCCCCAAATTTCCCCAATGCATGTGGGTTGGTTGTGTGAACAAGATGCAGAGCTACAGGGATGTTACGCTGCAACCCGACAACTCTCAGTCTTGCACATTTCAGGCTGTATGTGATGATGCATTTCTGTTATATGGCACAGTACGTGCGGGTGATGGAGTAAACCCGGTTAGGGAGAGGAGTGCTGGGGAGGGGGGAAGAGGTCTGCTTGGGGATGGGGAGCTTTGTGTTGCTGATTGCAACAAGCAGTGAGCACAGTGGTGAGAGAAGCCTTACCTGGGAAGAAACAGATGAAATCCTGGCTTCGTGCTGTGAGTGGTCATTGTCTCCCTATAGACTACAAGGATCTTGAGCAACTCCTCAGGCATAGTCCCAAGTAGGTTACAGTAGATTTGTTCAGCCTGAAGAAGAGAGGGCTCTGGGGAGACCTTAGAGCAGCTCCCAGTGCCTAAAGGGGCTACAAGAAACCTGGGGAGGAGCTTTGGACAAGGGCCTGTAGGGTCAGGCCAAGGGGAATGGTTTTAACCTGCCTGAGGGGAGACTGAGCTGAGCTCTAAGGCAGAAGCTCTTCCTTGTGAGGGTGCTGAGGCGCTGGTGCAGGGTGCCCAGAGAAGCTGTGGCTGCCCCATCCCTGGCAGTGCTCAAGGCCAGGTTGGACACAGGGGCTTGGAGCAAGCTGCTCCAGTGGAAGGGGTCCCTGCCCGTGGCAGGGGTTGGAGCTGGATGAGCTTTAAGGTCCCTACCAACCAGCTGTATGATCCTATGAAATAAAAGTTTCAGGCTTCTCAGAGTTGAGGAGTTAAAGAGATCCAAGTGTCCTTGCTCGTAAATGCAAGGTAAATTATTCATTCTCTCTCTCCCCCCTTTTCCTCCCTCCAGTTCAGTTTTCTTTTCATGCTTTAATCGTTTTGACACCAAGCTGTACAAAAGTAATTTAAAATTAACATGACTGACACTTGGTAGATAGCAGGACCCAGCACAGGGCTCCACCTTCTACTCGGGACTGCAGAGAGGGGCTCTGGATTGGCTGCAGGGCCCGAGGCAGCTGATGGGGCCCAAGGAAAAACATGGCAAACAATTAATTTGCTAATTTAGTTTTCTGTTTCATTTGAGACCAGAAAATTGTCAGGCACTCACCAGCCCAGGAGTGAGGCTGAGTGGACTTCGGGCAGTGCTGCACTCTCGACAGCAGAGAGGGGACGCATTTGAGGAGCCAGCCAAGCAATTTCTCGTGCTGCTACCAGTGGCATTTAATAGGCTTGATAAAGGCTTTTAGTAGTGAAGTTCTGCAGCGTTGGGGTTTGTATCACCTCTCCTCAAGCACTTTGTACATGTGATAACAGGGAAAGAGGCAAGGTGCACACGTGTGTTGCAAAAACCAGCTGTGAACGGTTGCCACCTTCACAAAGCCATCAAAATACAGAGTAAGAAAATGGCTTTCTTAGTAGAAAACTTATATTTGGGTTTTTTTTCTTACATGCAGAACATGTTGTAGCTCCAGTCAAGTGGAATTCTTACAGGGATAACTCCTGCACACGATAAATGATGGTGAGGCGTAACGAGCCTGTATGAGGACTAATGTCCTTTGATGGAAAAAGAGATGCTCTAATTCGATTTCCTCCCTTCAGCTGTGAAGGAGAGTGTGTAATGTCAGAGCTGTGTGGAACGGGCCCTTTACGTTCAGGTTTGGGCCTAATTTTGATTTAGTAAATTGAATTGTATCTGATTTATTCCCTGCATCTGATTCAGGATTTCACTGGTAGGAAAGGAGAACTCGCCACAGCCCTGAGTCTCATCTCAGGCATTCGCACGGAGCTGCTGCTGTGCGTGCAAGTGGGTGTGTGAGAAGCTGTGAACACATTAAATCAATTAGTACATTACCAGCAGAGGGAGCGTGGGTCAGGGCTGGGTTCAGCGGGGAGGCAGGAGCCTAAAAATGGGACTGTGAACCCCGGGAAAGAAGGACTGTTGCAGCGTCAGCATCATTTGTTTCCTAAATCCGAATGAACCGAGAGATAGGATATCACTTGCAAATCTGGGACCTTGCTTGGCCTCCCTAATTCACAGGTTTCCTCTTCCCCTTCCAAGTGATGCTCTCTGTAAGCCCAAGTCACTAGATGGTACTGTTGCTGTTTAACGTTGACGCCTCTGTGGGCCAGCTTTTTGGGAAACTCGTTTTTCTGCTGCGAGCTGCTGAAGGGCTGTGTCATTTGTCAGGGAGCTGCAAGCGAGGAGCCAGGGAGAAGAAGTAGGTCAGATCTGCTTCCCAGGATCCGGCTCTTGGAGGGGGAGCGGAGGCATGGCAGAGATTTCATCTGCTTTGCTTCCAGCTTTGCTGCCCAAAGCGGGGGGACAGGGTCAGACTCTTGTGTAAACCCTGTGAAACCAACGCCTTGGTCAGCTTTGTTCATGGCTAAGCGGCGCTGGGGGTGGCTCAGGCTCAAGAGGAAGGATGAGCCCTCTGTGGCTGTGGTCAGTGGAAGTTGTGTTGCTTACTGACCTCGTGGAAGGAGGAAACGTGGCAAATCTTGACCAGTGCAGCACACTAAAAGCCAACCCGAGGTGGGTGCCTGGCTGCACAGATTCCTGAACCACTGAGAAATACCCCCAAGCTTTCAGATCACATCTTGCCTGCAGCCCATCCCTGTTAGGAGGTCACCAACCTCCCCATCATGGATGGTAACAAACAGGTTATTGTGCTCTACTTTGCAAACAAGCCCCAGCCCTCCCAACAGCGAGGGAGAGACTCCTTCCCCGGGCAGGCAGCCCATGGAGAGCTGCCTGCCTGCCCTGCCTTCGCTTGGGCTTCTATTAGAGAGGAAAGTCAGGCCAATTAAATCAGGCAGCATTGAATCTCTAATTGACATAAATGAGACAGACAGACAGCTGGGAAGACTGGGGAGGGGAGGGAAAGGGGAGCAGGTGCCCTGGATGAGAAAGAGATGGAAATCCAACCAAATAGTACTGCAGCTTTTCTTATTCTCTATGTTTGTATGAGCTAGCAACATCTTGAGAAGTGTCTGTGCTCCTGCTGGAGAGAAATTAGTGAAAGAAATACAACTTACAACCATTGCGTGGTTGATGGGATGTTCCTAAAACCTTCTAAACAAACCCAAAGAAACAAAAATCATCTATTTATGTAGCTAAATAAAAGTACCTGGTTTTCCCCACGCAGTTTGAACGTAAGGCCTCGCAGCTGAACAATTACAAACTAACTTTAAATCCTATTTGTTTAATTTTCCATATCTGCACATCACTTGCCTAGGTATTTCCCCCTCGCTTTTCACCAGGGAGTGCTCTTTTTCCTTGAGCAGACCCTTCAAATATTAATTTACCCAGAACTTAGTGATTTAAATTCATACATTGCAGAAGAATGAAGCATAAAGGGGAGTCACTCACCCAAGTCCTGCACAGCAGCCCCAGCACTGCGGATGGAACCAGAATTACCAGCCCTTCGCCTGGAGCTGCCTGCCTCACCCAGGGAGTTGCCTTTATGGAAACACAAATTGTTGGCTGGTTTCTCAACACACACTTGTGGTGCTGTGCAGGTGAGCAGGGGGAGGCTTGAGGGGTACAAAAGCAAGGGTGAAAATCCTGAGTGGATGCGGATAACAAGAAGGGGGCAAATTCGGTTTTGATTCAGAGTGCTGATAAAGCAGCAACTCTGGATTAGCTCCTGCAACCCGGAATGAAAACAACCTGTATCTTTGTTTTAAACCAAGACAGATTTGCACACTGGTGTACAAGAACACCAGAAATGTTTTCCACTTACATTCCCAGAAACTTCTGAAGTCTCTTTCCTAATATTTCAACACATTTTTTCCCTTCCCTATTTTCCCAGCTGGGATCATTTTTGCCAGTACAGACAATTCTTCTTGGTATCCATGGGAATTGCCTCCATAATTAACGTGCACCCAGTGCACAGATCAGAGCGTTCAAACCCAGCAGCTGGAACTAGGAGGCGGGTCTGATCAAATCTGCTCTGCCACAAGGAGAAAAGCCAGCTTTAATGACACATCACAAGGGCTCCCTACCCCTTCTTTAAGCAGAGCAGGAAAAGGGACTCCTGGTTTACTTCCTAAGTGGCTGCTCATCATGTGCTTGCAACTCACTGAGCAGAGAGTGAGCGCAGAGCAAGTGAGCACAGGGCAAGTGAGCTGGTGGCTTGAAACTGGGGATCTGTCCTATTAAAAAGGGTCTGATTGCCAGCAATGGCACACACGATGTGCCTCCAGAATTAACGTTCAGACTGGAAACATGAACGGTTGCAGACCTCAGTTTTCTCCTCCATACACCAGGGGCAGCTCATACGTGTCTCACAGAGGAACAAATTCTCCTCTGGGTTTGCTGCCATGACCAGAAGCAATCTGTTGCGTGCATCCCCGAGAACACATGTGCAGCCAGCCAACAACTCGGGGTTCTCATGGAAAGTAAATGCACACCCAGTATGCGTTCAAGAATCTGCTGCACATAAAAGAGCTGGTGGAAGAGGCAGATGGTTGGATGGAAATTATTAATCCAATACAAGATTTTTTACTTTTAGTTGCTGCTTGCACTCAGTGTCACAAACCCAACAACTTCTGTGGGCTTCCCTGTGGTTGAAGCCCCGGCTGCGGGTGTGCCAATGGCATGGCAGTAAAACCACTCCATAGACCTGCATTTCTCTTACCTTTCTTAAGAACTAGAGCTGGGAGTTGGGGTTATAGGGGAGCACATGTTAAAATCACAAATAGTTTGGTGGGTGGGGGAAAAAGGGACTTTGAACAAACCATGATTTTCCTGCTGCTTCCAGCAGCTGAGGACGCGGTGGGGAGCGGGGATCAAACACGGCTCCAGTCTAGACATAGCTGCAACCCCCGCCTGCCTTAGAGGTTCGCACAGCACAGGCTGAGGGGAATTTAGCATATCTTTCCCTTAATATGATTAAAATGCAGCTCCCTGTCCTGGGGTACTGACAAATCCTCAACTCCACAGGCATTCAAACCCACGTTACCATTTCCATGGCTGAAGAAGTAACTCGCTTTGCAAACGTGGCAGCGCAGACAAGCGACGTCCTGGATCCCTGCTAACGGAGGTTCCTGGAAGTGAAGTTTGAACTCAGCCCTTCTTGTGATTCTGTGATTTGAATATCATTTTCACAAACCTTGCAAGAAACAGATGAATGAGAGATTCCTGGCGTGGAGTCAAATGCTGCAGTAATTAAATGTTTATAAAACACTTTAAGCATGCAAAGTACCATTATCATAGACAAGAAACCAATAGACTGTGGCAGATTGGAGCCGGGGTTTGAGGCGCACCAGCAAACACAGCTCATTTCTGCCTCCACATCTCTCTTTCAGAGTTGCTAAACAGAGGATTATGGAAAGCATTACCAGGTTCCTTTCATTATAACCAGAATAAGTCAAATCCAAATTGCTTTCTCTCATATGAACACGTGCGATTCAGGAGTTTTTCCTCCTATAATAAATAACCAGCAGCCAGCCCTCTGCTCGGGTATCTCGTGAAGAAACCACCCCATGGGAAACGAAATTGCTGCTGCTTCTGAGCTCGCACATAAAACTGAAGAGGTTCCACCTGTTACAGGTTTCTAACACCATCTGCTGTTTAAAAACAAGACAGCATTCGAGCTGAGCAGCACAGCAGCTAAACCAGAAGTGACAGCAGCTGATCTAGAAGGTTTGTGTAATGGGCACATTTCACTTTTCTCCTTTCAAGTCCTAAACATATTTCAACGTGATCTTCATGATGAAGTGAATCATTTCTTCACTCAAAGACTCAGAAGCCCAACGAGCAGCAGTGATGCTGTCCACACTGCAAAACTTAAACCTTCATCCACATTCACAGGACCCAAACTTGTCAGCGCTGAAGCAGATTTCCAGGCCATGTCCTTCCTCTCCAAAGCCTGGCCCAAAGAACCTCCTTCAATTTTTGGCTCCACAGGGTATGAGGAACTCAAAGGAAATAATTCTGTTCCAAATAACTCTATTTACCTCTTGCTGTCTCACACTGCTTCTGTGCAACAGAATAAACACTCAAACCCTGGATTCTTTTACTGTTTCCTAATGAAAAGTGACACAAACTTTTGTCCCATGCAAAACAAGAGTCCTGGAGTTCATTAAACATCTACATCGAAGGTCTCCTCACCAAGGCTCTTCGGTTTTGTTGCGTATGTTAAAAAGCAAAGAGGTATTCTTAATAACCTGTTTTCCTAAAAGTAATTGTCTAAATGGGTCCTTAGTGCAGCCACCCACCCAAGGCAGTGCAGTGGCTTTATCAGCACAGGTTTAGCCAAAAATCACCCCAAATTGTCAAGCCTAACACCAAACAGAGGTTGCAGCCAGGCAAATCCTTCCCCAGTCAGCTCATTTGCAGCATCACCCTCTATATGGAACATTTATAACCCCCTCCCCACACATCATTTAAAGAGTCAGTGGCTCCTTTTGTAAGTGATCAGCTTCTTACCCCAGCACTTTACACGCGCTGCCCAACAAAAGAGACCTTTTACATGTCAATTTATTTCCAGACAAGCATATCTGAAAGGGAGTTTCTCTCCGGAGTAGAATTAGTATTAATGGCAGGTGTTCAGTGTGACACAAAGGGAGGAAGGCTGAAGTTAGCTGAGCTTAAGTAGGAAGACAGCTTGATGTTTTAATAACCAGAGGCAAGAAAATGGAATGGCAGCGGCCCTCCAGCTTTCATGGCATGAATGAAGGTTTTATTCAGAGCCTCCGATGTACTTGCAAAAGAAGACCCTGAAATATTTAAAACGTTTTCTTTGCATTCAAAGGGGGATTAAATTGTTGAATATTAGATGAAAGCGCAGCAGCCGCCCCACATACCCTCACACACACTCATAGCCACTGAGTGTTTCCGAAGCCTCCCACGTTCTTGGGAAGGCAGCAGTGGCTGCCATGAGGAGCTGGTGGTACCCAGGAGGTCACCAGCTGCACGTTCACTGTCCACAAATGCCTAAAGACACAGGAAAAAAAGAATGACATGAACTAAGTGGAAGGTGGGGACTTGAAGAGGGTATTGGAATTGGTTGGGTGGAAGTTGCAAAGCAGAGCAGTTGCTCGGTGAGGTTTCACTAAGGGAAAGAAAGGATGATTGCTGAGAAAGTTCCTGACCTTCAGTTTTAAAGAGAGCCTAAAATAACCATGATGGGAATATCTTATCAGGCAAAAATACATTTATTTATGCTCTGCTTAATTTGACAGAGGTCAGAACCGCATCATTAAGAGGAAGGCATGACTGTTTCACACAGTGGGAAGCAGGAAAACAGCCTCTCAGCTGGGTCAACCTCTTTACAACAGAAAAGTTGCTGCTTTACCCCCAAAAGGGGAAAGTTTAACCTTTCTTATACAGAGGCTGTATTATGTTGAGCTGTTCAATACTATTTGCAGGCTCCTTGTCTATAGATTAACACGCTATTTCCGCACAGGTTAATTCCAGGTTGACTCCGCTATTCAAGGCTGGATTCCAGGATTTCTGCTCCCTTGAGCTTCTGTATAGATGTACAGGACAAAATCCTAAAGGTCAAGTCAACTATTAAACATCTGAAATAACACAAGCAGTTTTCCTTGTAAAGATTTCCTCATGTATGGAAGTTAAATACATTTTTGTCCCTTTTCAAACCAAGACAAAGGTAACTTTATATTCTCTTTGTCCCGACTTAATGCTGAAGGACTCAAACCCTTGTGATCGTTGGGTCTTCCATAAGACACAGGCTCCCCCCAACAGGCATTAGAGACCCAGCCTGACATGAGCCCAGTTTTTACCTCAAATAATGCAATTCCAGTTAAGATGACAGCAGTTGGTCACAACTGTATTTTGGCCAAGGTTTAATACTGTTCAGGCTAAGAGCAGAAAGAGGAAAGGATCCACCCGACCTGTTACAAACACCTCCAGATCTCATAAAGATCAACAGGTCAATTTTTATTGAGGACTGGAATTAAAAAAGTAACAGCACTTGGTTGATTTGGAACTAAAGATCAAGACTTATTTTTACTTACAGATCACTCAAACCAACTTGGTTAGAAGCACCCCAGAAAGCAAAGAGCCCTCCTTGTTCACTCTGCTCTCCAAAGTGATGGAAGTTCCAAAGCTGCAGCTGCATCAAATGCAAAGTTCCTCTGCTTGAAGACCCCAGTGAGACAGAGGGGTTTGACACTCCAGGTATTGTCTTATGGCCAGGCTCCTGTGCCCACAGAGCTCTGCACCCAGCTGTGTCCTACGCACCTTTGAGTTGTCACTCATTGGCCTCACACCAGCATCATTACAGGGAGGGTTCAGCAAAGGTTGTAATGGTTTTTCCTGGCTGGTAATTGCAACCATTGACCATTTTGTACAAACAAGCCACCAGCCAAGCAGGGGGAACGTTTGGTTTAAGACCCATCCTGACAAGTCCGTACAGTTGAGAGAGGTTCACAGTGAGCGGTGATCACCACCAGCACAACCAACCCCATCCACTGGTTCAGACCCTTAAAGCACAGTGTAGGAAACAGTCTGAAAATGGGCTTGAGTGTACCAGCGGGAAGATCCAGTGGGACTGGCTCCTCCTCTCAGCACTGGACACCATGGCAGTGCTTAGAATAAATAACACAAAACCAAATTGTGACTATATCAGCTTCTTCCTGGCTGCTCCAGGGATGAAAGCAGGACCTGCCTGGATGAGGGTAGAGAGGAGAGAACTGTACATCTCAGAGAAGGAAATTTTAATGGAATTCTCCATTTTAGAGTAACTGGGACTAATAAAAAGGAAAAACAAAAGAGAAAGATTCCCCTTTAGTTATACAGTCAGCCAAACGTAGTTGAAATCCATGTGAGAACCTTTGGTGGCTTCAGTCATAGCCTGAAGCACAGAAGCATTTGTCTGCAGTTCTTGTAGCTCTTCAGCCACCATGGAACCAGGGAGCATCAGCACCTCCCTGCAAGTCAGAGTGGGCCAGGGATTGATTTCTAGCACAGTTGGTCTCCAAGGGTTGGCTTCCATTTTCACTAAAGGGTCCTGAGAGTAAGAACTTCCCCTCCGCAGCCTGCATCTTGCCACCTTTGCTATTGGATTCCTGCCTTATTCCACAACTGGATCTAATTACTTCCTACTGCAAAGGGAGCTATTGCACCTGAGAGAAGGTGGTGTAATGTGCAGCCCTACCAAAGTCCTGCTGCTTTTCCCATCACAGGGGCAGATGAGAAAGCTTCGCAGCTCTCCCAAAAGGCAGCAAGAATCATTACACCAGTACAACGTGGGGAAATGACCCAGGTCACTTATTCTACAGCTGAAAGTCAGTAAAATACCATCAACTGAATGACATGTTTATTGTAGGATTCAGAAAGAAACCCTGAGCTGTAGAACTAAGTAAAAAAGGATGCTTTGTTTTTAGAGGTTCCTGCTGAAGGAAAGGAAACCCAAAGACGGCAAAAGCAGCAGCCAGCGCAGCCCAAAGCCTTGGCTTTGCTCAAGAGAGGGTTCCTCTGTCATCCCCACCTGCACGGGTGACAGGGTCCCTGGGGAGTGATGGGGAGAACATGAAGATGGGAGGGCAGAGGGGAGGAATGAACCAAACCCAGCAGGTTCTAGGCAGGGGGAGCACAAGAAATGGAGTCTGAAAAATGGACCTTAAACAAACACAAGGGAAGGGGAAGGGGAGGGAAGTCTCTTACAAACATGAGTGTTGCTGGCAAGGACTCTGTAGGGTTGACTTCAGAAAGAGCATCCAACGGTTCAAGGGAGGAAAAAGCCCAAAGCCTAAACCCCAAACTTGATGCAGTCTTCCAGCCACAACGGTGTTGGAGAGGATCAGTTCCAAGAAATGATGTAGCTACAAATAAATACCTGGCCCAACACTGGGAGGGGTGAATCAGAGCTGCTTTTTAGTGCCACTTGACATCAGTTATACATTCTAGTTCTCATATACACAGATGGATGTCTTTAGAAATTGACAATTTACACTTCAAAAAAGTTCTACAGTGAAGTTCCAGCCCACACAAGGAGCAGCCCAGTCTCAGAAACAGGAAGGCACTTGGCCTTTGGAGAACAAGTCCTCAAGGGAGCTCCAGTGTAGGCATTGAGCACCCCACCTCCTGCCCCTAGTCTTGGGGGGGTGTGCACAGCCTGGCTGCAGCCCCCCCAGCCTCACAGTGTGGTGGAAGTTTCTTCACCCGCCTCTGTGCCAGAATGGAGGATTCGATGGGCTTCAGCTGGGGGCTTGGCTTGGAGCTGTTCAGTGCAGAGTAGGTGGCAGCCATTGCCCCCTTGGAGAGAAGGCATGAGAGAAGTTGTTTAGGTCTTGAAGAGCTATTTGAGACTCTTGGCTTTACAAGAGGAGGGATCAGAGTAGCCAGACCCACAAAGAAAGCCAAAGGCATCTTTCTTGTTTTGAGCAACTTGATCTAGTGGAAGATGTCCCTGCTTATTGCAGGGGGGTTGGATTAGGTGACCTCTGAAGGTCCCAACCCAACCCATTCTATGACTCTATGATGCTTTTTTCTTCAACTCTCCCTCCCATACTGACATGCCATTAAGGAACCTCCCTAGGTTTTCCTGTCCCAAACCCCAACTTGTCGTGTATTGCCTCCCCTGGCCCACAACCCCTCCAACCTCCCATCCCACACATCCCACACCACCACCCCACCTCTGGCACCGCTGGTCTCCAAAGAGCCCAAGATATATGAGGAGCCAGCTGAAGATCCAGCCCAGACTTTGTACCTTTACAAGCTGAATGTCCTGGTGATTCAGCTGGCTCTGGGGCAAGCTGTCCTTCTGTGTTATCCACGGGTGCTGCAGGACCTGCTTGGCTGTTAGACGCTGGTGAGGATCTACGTGAAGCATCTTTGATACCAGATCCTAGGGACATCGTTTGGGAAGTTAGACTTTAGAAGATTTCATAACTTTAAATGCAGAAATACCACTTGTCCACCCCCAAATTAGGATTTAAACTCGAGAGGCCAAGTTTAAAGTCCCCAGACATCAATCTCTTGTATAAAATATGGGTTTGGTAGGCCTGGGAGGTATAACACAGCAGCAAACCCTGCATGGGTGAAGCACGAGGTTCGTGGTCCATACAGCCACAGTCACAGCCACAGCTTAAACAAAGCAAGGAGAGACACACCGCTACTCTGCTGGTTTTCTCCTCCCTTGTGCCCTCCCTCCCCAGCCTGCTTTAAACTTGCCTCTCAGTCCCTGGCTGTGCTTGACCACAGCCCTTTAGTGTAACACAGATGAATATCAAACCGTACCTTGGCCATGTCAGAAATAGTGTCCCAGTTGCCTCCGCTGATATAGAACTCCCCGCTGCCTATCCGGCTCAGGATATCTTCTGGAGTGTCACTGGGATCATTTACAAATGGAGTGTAGCTGGGGAGAGAAGAGAGAGCATTTGATTTACTGTCCTGTGAACCAGGCAGGGAGCAGAGACCAAGGAGAGATCCAACTGTTCCCTTCCAGTGAGACAGAGGCACTTACCCTGCGAGCATCGTATAGAGGAGCACTCCCAGGCTCCAGATGTCACAGCCCTCATCGTAGCCCTGGCGTTTTAGTACCTGAACAGAGCAAGCAAAGAAAAACAAGAGCGTTTGGTTCTTGTTGAGCTCCCTTCAGCTTGTGCAGAGTAGCTTGAGCCCTGCATGAAGCCCATCTGCAAAGCTGCTGGAGTCCAAGAGAGCAACATCTTGGATTAAAGATCAGGATTCAGATCAGATTTTGGTTTCATGGAACAGAGGAACCCCTCAGGACATCAAAACAAGTGAGAAAGAAGCCATGGTCCAGTGTGGTGACACCACATACATGCTCCATGGCATGCTGGATCTTTTTCTTTCTTCCCCACCAAGATAACTGAGTGGAAAATCATCCCACCTCTTGTAACAGGTCAGGTAATCAGGATGGGAAGCAGCCTAGAAAATCAATGGGATTTTGAAGCATCAGTATCCTAAGGAAACCCCCTCATAAGGACAGTACAAGCTGGAGGACTGCACTGTAACTGCACTCGAGATCCCCTATTTGTTCATTACTACAAGTGTAATTGCCTCTTCCAGGACAGTTTGCCAGAGCAGGGGAGCACAGCCAGGGGAGGGACAGGGGAGCTGAAGACACAGCAGGTCAGGAAGGTGCTCACCTCTGGTGCCACGAAGTTTGCTGTATAACAAGGAGTCATGAGGAGGCCATTCTCAGCCCTCAGCTGCTTGGCAAAGCCAAAGTCACAAATGCGGATGCTTTCGGGGTTTCCTGACTCATCCACATAGAGAATATTGCTGGGTTTCAAGTCCCTGTGAACCACCTGTGGAGCAAAGAAAGTGCCATTCTCAGGTAGGTCTCAGGGAAAGGTCTGAAGCTGCATCAGGACTCTCAACCCCTGCTCTGGACCCACATCTGGCTTGCCAGGACAGCGACACGAGCAAGACATAAGAGTCCTGAGAGGCAACAGTCGCTCCGCAGAGGAGAGGGATCCCAGCGCAGTGCCAGACAGGTTCCATGTGTAACCATACTCACCCCTTGGGAATGCAGGTACTCCACTGTTTTACACAGGGTGTGCAAGACGGAGCTGGCTTCCCTCTCCGAGAAAAACTTCTGTCTGAGGATTTTATCCAGCAGCTCCCCTCCTCTCATCAGCTCAGTCACCAGGAACACGAACTTCCCATCATCATACACCTACCAAAGCCAAGAGGAAGGGGTAGGTCAAAAAGTGTTTCAAGAGTTTCCCTTTTGTTCTTTATCGCCAGACAGAAATCATCAATGCAGAGGTGGGGCTGGGGGTGCTTCCCTACCCCAAAGTGACACAAGTGAGCAGGGCTGCAGGGTTGCCCATGCTGGAGCTGCCTTCTGCCCCCAGGAGACCAGCCTGCACTTTCTAAACCCGGATAGAAGGAAGCCATTCAAGTCGCACTCACATCTTTCAAGGTGATGATGTTTGGATGCTGCCCATATCGCAGGAGGATTTCTATTTCCTCAGAAGGGTCTTGCTTGCTCTTGTCAATAACCTGCAGGAGTACGGACAAGCATTAGCCACAGGGAAGTGGGAAGGGGTCCAGGACAAAGCAAACCAGCTGTCTGGAGCCTTGCACAGATCCTGTGCCGTGTCCCCTGCTCTCTTTAGCAATAAGCTCTAGACATCCCCTAATTGCTGTGTCAGGTCTGTATCTCCAAACCCCAAAGTTTTATGTCTGGCTTATTTGTTAAGATCTGACATAGCCAGAGCAAGCTTTGCAAAGAAAGGTGAGATACTGTCCTCCCTTTGAGAGAGCATTGCTTCCCTGCGCTTCCCAGCTAAGAAAGCTTGTGCAGTTACATGTGCAGCAACACAGAAATTGTCTATATAGGCCCTACCCAAGCAGGGAAAGCAATTTAATTCCTGGATGCTGTTTTGGTCATTATGGGGATGAACAGAAATCTAACAGGGGGGTTCAGTTCAGATGGTAAATCTCAGACCTTGACTGCATATTCCATGTTGGTTGCTTTATGAATGCAGCGTTTACACACTGAATAGGAGCCGATGCCGATCACTTCCTTCACCACGTAACCATCACTGAACTGGACATTCTTGCCATGCAGTTGCTGCAAGAGGAAAGGGGAGAGCAGATGAGCTGGGAGGGTTCAGGGAAAGGTTTGTGCAATGTGATGAGTTAACTGCAACACGGAGCAAGCTGACAGACTGCTGTCTGCTACATCCCACAGCTTCTCCTCCCGCCTGGGGAAAGGGAGGAGGAGAGAACAAGGCAGATATAGGTCAGTGGGCTAACACCGTCTGCATCAAGCATGGTGCATTTCAGTGGCACCTTTCAAACCACACATCTCCCACCAGCACAGGTCCACCTGGGGAGAGGAAAGCAGAGATTCACATGGCCCTGACAACCCCTGCACGTGACAGCCAACAGAAATGGAAGAACAGGATGGCAAGGACTCAAAACAGACCCACACTGCCTCAGGCTTCCTGTTAGCTCAGCTCCCACAGACCCACGCTGAGGTATTACTGTGGCTTCCAACAGTTCTTCCTCTGTCCCCACGTACCTGTACAACCGAGTGTAGAGGTGATGGGGCTGGTTTCACCTTGACATCCTCCATCAACCCGGTCGCCACAAAACTGAAGCCTCGGAAGAGCTGATGGGCTCCTGCACTCGGGGGGATGCCTGGGGAATCTGCAACAGGAGTTGAGGGACACCATGAAGAGGGCAAGCCCTGTGGAAGCAGGGAGCTATGGCTCCTCTTTAGTCTATTCCAGACAAGAGCCACACCGCACAGCACCAAACTCCCCTTTAACACCCATGTACACATCTGGGTCACCTCCTCAGTGCTGCAGCCATTGGCAGCATGAGCAGGAGGCAGACCTTGCCCTTCTGGCACCAGCAAATGGGTATCGTTTCACACAGGAAACGTTGGCTTTGCGTGGATTCCTACAAACCTTTTGGTGTACGTGATGTAAACTCTGTGTCAAAATAGAAGGTGTCATCTGGCTGCCCCACTGCAGGCTTGAAGGGGGGTTTGATTTCCCTGCGGTACAGCTTCTGCAAAACAAAGACAGCTCCGAAGTGCTCCCACAGGTCAATGTGCCCTCAGGAGGGTGCAAAGGCTCAGGAGGAATGAGGCTTTGACAGAACAGAACAGTTCTGTGGCTTAGCATTTACAGTTCGGCAGGCTGAGGGAAGACTTCATGGCTGGTGAGGCACTTGGGAGTCAGCTTGTGGAGAAATACTACAAGTTCTATTAAATCAAGAAAGAAAAGTGTTCTATCTGTAACTCAGCCCCACTCCAAAAGCAGTGTCTGTACAGTATTTATCTCACCAGGTCCTGCCTCCTCCTAACTCCCATTAGGGCTCTGCTGACACACATCTCCGCAGGGACAGCCAGAGGAGAGTTCCAGGAGGAAGCTTGTATCCCAGCACTCTCCCAAGTAACCTTTTTAAAGTGCTTCTTGAAGCCAGACATTGAAAGAAGCCTCACTGGCTTTGCTGGGTTCAGTCAAGGAGCTGCTGGGTGCCTCGAAAGCATGAGAAAACTGATCTTCAAAATCCCTTACCAAGTAAGGGAAAACAGGGAAGAAACACAATGATGCGGTAGGGCAGGGAGTTGGCCATGAGCAGTTGGGAAATGGTGGTTCAGTGATCACCCTGCTTCTCCGTACAAAACAAGGGATGACCTTGGCAGAAATGCCTCCCTAATTCCTTCCCACTTTGTGCAAGACAATCCTTGTTATGCCAAGCCCCAATTAAAACTCGCACCTTACTCCTGAGAGGTGAGTACCTTCAAACCCAGGTGAGATCATGGGCAGCTCCGGTATGGAACAGTTATTCACATGCCAAACAGGATTTTAGTTTTGAGAAGGATTATTGGAACAGATGGAAATGGGGATTAGAGGCTCTCCCAGAGCTGGTCAAGCATCATGACTGTGTTATTACTGCAGTCAGAACTGCACTGCTGGTGTGGAGCAGTCAGGAAGTTTGCTCTTATGTTTCTGATACTCACATTCCAGTCAATGTTGGAGTAGAAAGGATGGCGCTTGATCTCTTCACCTCCGTCTGGTCCAGAACCTGGAAGATGCACCCATGGAGTGTGTTGCATTAAACCACAAAGCAAAGGCTGATACCACATATGCAACAAAGCCAGGTATTACAGGGAGCCTGTCAGTAATTAAACAAGCCCATTAGCCAAGCACAAGCATGAACATGCTGTTGACCCAGGAGAACGTGAGAGGCCCCAGTAGAGCATCAGGTGCATTCAGAAACCCCCACAACTGTCTTACCTAATCTGTTGGCTGGGTTCCTTTTGAACAGGGCTCGCAGGAGGCTCTGTGCTTCAGCGCTCAGGAACTGTGGCATGCCCAGCTTTGCTCTGGGGAGGAAGTTATGCAATTGGTTGCAGGTTCGAAGAAGTCAAGCCACAAGCTGAGTTCAGCACCTCCACCCCCAAAAGTACAATCATCTCTTTGGCATTTACGCTGCACCCTTCTAACTGACTGCTGAGACAAACCCACTTGCCAAATAACACCATGAAGTTGCGAGAGCCCCTAGATTGCAACACGCTCAGGGAAGGAGCAGCAGCTCACCTCCTGCTCATACATGAAAGAGAAACTCCTCTTACTTGAGGATGAGGGTCATCGTCTCCCTACGGTCCTTCCCCTGGAAGGGCAGCAAGCCTGTGAGCATTTCAAACTGCCAGGGAAAGAGAAGAAGGGGAGGTCACAACGGAGCAAGACTGAGGATTGCACACATCCCACTGCACCTTCATCTGGGAGCTCACCAAAGCTTGTAACGAGCTTGCAGGAGGCCAAAAGTCTAATCTCTTAAAAGATAGCTGATGTGTTTTCTCAGGAGGAGCTTAGTTCACAAGGTTTGCAGGAGAAACACGTTCAAGCCCTCGGCTTCAGGACCTACCAGATGGTGGCACTAGATCTGCACGGACATGGACATCCCAGTGCTGGGATGGACGTGGACACCCCCACACTGCGCACCCCAGCACTCACTGGGACAACAACAGCTCTGCCTGCCCCCAGGAACACGCACTCCTGGCTGGGTGCATGGACAGGCTGATACAGAGCCCTTTGGGGGAGCCTGGAGAACATCCCCAGGCCAGGCCATCCACCAGACATGTGGAATCATGCTGGGGTGTTGCAGAGCTACTGCTGGAGCCAGGTCCCCTCACACACTACTGGGTACGTACCATTAACACCCCATACGACCACCAGTCAGCACTGTGCGAGTGGCCCTGGCGATTCACAACTTCTGGTGCCATATATTCCACTGTTCCACAGAAGGAATAGGCTTTCTTCTCGTGGTCTATAGCCTCCTTACTCAAGCCAAAATCTACATAAGAGAAAAACAGTCAGTGTTCATCCATGTGCTCTGAGCAATCACACAGACAGGCCTAAGAGGAGTTCTGTGCTTCAAGAACCAGCCTTGCTGGGGAGGTCCTTACCTGTGAGTTTGATGTGTCCTTCTTCATCCAAGAGGATGCTACAGCATGAATGGAAAAACCAAGTTGTTACTGTCTGCAGTAAGGGCTGAGAAGAAGCACACGGAGCAGAGGCTGGTCTGAGATGCTCACAGAATCCAGAGGTGAAAATTATCTGTCTCTTTCCCCAGTGTTTTAAGCTCCATCACCAAGACGTGAGTGGGAACAAGAGCAGCTCCTTCCTCTCTACAGCCTCAACTTCACACTGAACCAATGCCTCACACAGGTTGTCCCACCTCAGATCCTCACATAAGAATAAGCAAGCCATGCAGCTGGTGTGCATCTCTGCCGAGGCCCAGCCTGGTCCCTTTTCCCTCTGAAGGCTCTCAGTTGCTTAAAGCTGGAGCCCAGAGAGTGCCAAGGATTCCTGCTCAGACATGTGGCACACACATGCTGCCTCCACCATGCTCCTGGCCCTCACTGCTGCTATGAGGAGCAGGAGCCTTGTCAACTGGCACTGCCACCTTCCATCTGCCTGGCCTGGGGCATCGCTCAGCTCTGCTGGCTCCAGGCCTGGGGCTGAGCTGAAGCATGGGGTTCCCTGCCTCTGCTTTGCCACACGTACTTCTCTGGTTTGAGATCCCTGTAGATGATTCCCAGGCTGTGCAAGTGGTCGAGCCCCAGTGCCAGCTCTGCATGGTAGAACTTGACGTCCTCCTCGGTGAACATGATCTGCAGGAAGGGGAGAGGGAGCAGACAGGCACTGGAGTTACAACTCTGGCAGTGGGACCACCTCTGCTGCACCTTTCACATCCAAGTTGCTCCTCTCTTGCCCTTTCATTCCCAAGTTTCCCAGCCATCCTGAAGCAGGAATTAAGCAGCAGCACCAAACGAACAAAACAGATTGCTGAGCAGCAGGCATGCTTCCCAAAAGCTCTTTGTTTAGGTTTGCCAGGTTACGTTCCCAGTTGTCTTCACCTGGCACAACTTCTCCTTACCCCTCCTGTTCCCTGCCCTGGCTTCATCCCAGGGAGGTGACACAACCTCCCAACACTGCAGCACAACATGGTTCTGCCTGGGTTCATTCTTAATATGATGCTCAGCAGAGGGACAGGGCTCCTGAGACATCCCATCCTTGTTGCCAGCTCCAAGCTAGCACCAGCTTGGAAATCGTTTCCACCCCTCTCCAAGACTTTGCAAGGATCAATTGCTTCTCTCAGAGCCTCAGCAACCCACCCAGATGCCAGAGCATACCCACCTCTTTGGTAAGCCGAGTGAAAAGGTCACCTCCTCTGAGGAAATCCAAGATGAGGTACAGCTTCCCCTCTGTCTGGAATGCTGAAACACAAGCCGGAGCAGGGATCAGACCCCTCTGCTGAGAGGGGGCTTCATTAATCACTTAAATCCCAGTGGCTCCAGTTGTGCAGATGCCCTGCGTGGTTACTGGGTTAAACACAGGTAGGGCTCATTATCTGGGGTAAATGAGACAGCCTGTCCATGACGTTGAAACTGGAGCTCACCAGCAGCATCCTGGCATTGCAGATAATCCTCATTTTATGGGGAGCTGGTTCCCTTTCAGCCAGTGATGCCCTGCTGAAAGGGCTGTTTCCTAAGAGAAGCACTGGTCACTTTACAGGAAAGAAGCTATTCTTGCCTTCCTGAATCACAGCATTAATCCTGCCAAGCTCTGCTTTGGCCAGTTAGCTCTGCTGTCTCAATTTCTTCTCATTTAATGTTTTATCCTCCGAGATTTGGTGTTTAAAGCCCTCCTCCTAGTCTATGCTCTCTTTCCCATTCAATAGCTAGAGCAGGCATGGGACCAAAGATCTTTCTAGGACAGGATTTGTGTTCAGGGGGTTGTGAAGGCTCCAGAGCAGCAACAGGGATACAGACTGATCCGGGCCTCTTCTCCATTTCAGGTAACTCCAGAAGCCTGTTGGGGACCATGAGAGGTTCTCAGCATCCTCCAGTCAGATGCTGCTGCTGGATGCCTCATGCTCATCTATCTGCTCATGGCAAGCGCACCTGGAGCAGCATCTTTCCTTATTGTGTCTAAAAGCAGCCAGTGCATGTTTGAGCCCCTCTCCCAGTGTCCCAGCTAGCTCCACACTCACCATAGTGGAGTTTCACCACAAAGGGATGGTTTACATCAGCCAGGATGTCCCTTTCTGTCTTTGTCCTTAGTCGATCACGCACTGTGGGAAGAGAGAGGAATAGCTCAAAGAAAAAGGCTCATAGCATCCTGATATCAGCCTTGTCCCCAGCTTTAAGCTCTTCAGTACCAGGCAGCTTGAGCCAGACCTTTTCCCACCTCCAACACTGCAACAAGGGTCTCTTATAAATGGAAAAAGGAGACTGGGATAAAGATTCTTCCTTTCCATCCAGCTCATACAGGGCCAGCAGTGACTGCTGTGACATCTCCCCAGCACTCTTTAAGACACTGCAGAGCCTCCTACCTTTCAGTGTCGCCTTCTTGAGCACTTTCATGGCATAGAGGTGGTTGCTGTCTGGCGGCGTGATTTTCCTCACCAAGAAAACCTGAGGCAAAAGAACACCACATTTGCCAAGCACTGAACATCAGCAGCAGGAGCTGGATGCCTCCCGGAGTGGCAACCTCCCAGTAAGCCTAAGCAGCAGCTGGCCACAGGCCTGGTAAGATGCACCTCAAGATCTCCATGGGAAACCCCATGAGGTTTCTGGTGAAGTGCTGTTTGCAGACTGCTCTCACCCCCACCTCCAACCATTACAGCACTCGTGCTTTTATACTGCACTTCCCTCCTCTCCAGTTTCCCACACCTCTTGCTTGCTCCTGCAGTTCCTGCCTGGGAGCTGTGATTTGAAGCACTGATGCTTCACTGTACCACCAAGCCCCCTGGTGACTTGATGGTTTGACAGCCAGATCAACTCCTTATCCTTCAGGTCCTGCATCCTCTGTGGATGTGACCCCCTTCCCTTCCCTTCCCTTCCCTTCCCTTCCCTTCCCTTCCCTTCCCTTCCCTTCCCT